>WOXC01010076.1:0-142295 GCA_011680675.1 Gymnobelideus leadbeateri | reverse complement strand
AGAGAAGAGAGGGAGGGGACCCAACAAGCCCCACCCCACCTCACCAACAAAAGCCTACTTATAGCCCAGGGGCATAGAGGCAGAAATCTGAAGTGGTCAGACTCATCCCCACCTACACATCTACATTCCTCACTGACTTCCCTGACTTAGCCATAAACTAGCCACCCAGAGGTATTCAAAGTCAAGGATCAGGCCCCAAACTCATAGCCTGAGACACTAAGAAACAGGAAGTCACAATGGGAAGGAAGGAAGCTGAAAAGGAGAAGGGGAAGGCAAGAAAGTCTATTCGAGCATACTATGCAGGGCAAGAACAACAAAACACACAGGACAATATAGACCTCTGCCCACACCAGAGACCACAGAAGGAAACATGATCTGGTCTCAAGCCCAAATAGCATTCTTGGAGGAGCTTAAGAAAAATTTTAAAGACCAAATCAGGGAGGCAATGACCAACTTGGAAAAAGAAAATACCTCCCTAAAAAAGGAACTTCAAAAACTTACTGAAGACCATAATTCACTAAAAATTAGATACAACCAAACTGAAACTCAGAACTCTATGATGCAGCAGGAGTCAATCGAAAAAAACAAGATGATCGAAAAATTGCAAGAAAATGTAAAATATCTCACTGGAAAAATAACTGACCTAGAGAACAGATCCAGGAGAGACAACCTAAGAATTATTGGTCTACCAGAAAGCCACGATGAGAAAAGCAGTCTAGACAACATCCTCCAAGAGATTGTCAAAGAAAACTGTCCTGAGGTCCTGGAACCAGAAGATAAAATAGCTATTGATAGAATTCACCGGACTCCTCCTGAAAGAGATCCCAAACTGAAAACTCCAAGAAATATAGTAGCCAAATTCCAGAATTATAAGATTAAAGAAAAAATTCTACAAGCAGCCAAAAAGAAACAATTCAAATATCGAGGAACTACAGTTAGGATCACACAGGACCTAGCAGCTTCTACATTAAAAGAGCAGAGGGACTGGAATTTGATATTTCGTAGGGCAAGAGAGCTAGGACTACAACCAAGGATTAACTACCCGGCAAAACTGAGCATAATCTTTCAGGCAAGGAGATGGACGTTTAATGAAGTAAGGGACTTCCAGACTTTCCTAATGAAAAAGCCAGAGCTCAATGGAAAATTTGATCTCCAATTACAAGACTCCAGAAGAACATAAAAAGGTAAACAAGGGTAACATAGACTCACACATGCAGAAGTGCACACACCCACACCCACAAACACAAGCTCATTACCTGGGATACAACAAGAGCAAAATGTTCACATCCCTATATGTGGAGCTGATAACTGTCAATATTTGAAATCTCTATGATTATCATGACCTGCAAAAGGGTTATACTTAGAGGGTGTGGGTATGAATGCACTAACATGGAGTCTAAAAAAAAAAAAAGACTATCAAGGGGATCAATGGTACTGTAATGGGAAAAAGGAAAGGATGAGCTAGGAAAAGGTAAAATATGCCATCTGAAGAGGCATCAAAACACACTATAGAAGAAGGGAAAGTAAGAGGGAGAGGAACATCATTTAAACACTATTCTCACTGGTTCTGGTTCAAAGAAGGATCAAATTAATCAGTGAAGTTTAAGAATCTAACATGAATAGACACATAAATTCATTAAATAGAGGAATTGGAGGGAGGGAGAGGAGCATTGTTTGAAATTTACTCTCATTGGTTTGGAATCAAACGGGGAGTAATTTACTCTGATAAGTATAAAAATTTGTTGTGTCCTATAGATAGTGGGAGGGTAAGGGGGGGGTGAAAAGGAGGAGACTAAAGGGAGGGATTATAAGGGAGGGAAATAGTAGTAAGGGGAGAGGGTAGGTTAAGAAGGGGGGTCACTGGGTGGGAACACTGAGGGAGGGGGCGGTCAAAAGGGAAAACTTCAAGGAGGGGAAGGGAGAAGGAATAAACAAAAACATAAACAGGGGAGGGAATAGGATGGAAGGGAAGAGACAGATAGTCATCATTACTGTGAATGTGAATGGGATGAACTCTCCCATAAAACAGAGGCGGATAGCAGAATGGATTAAAAACCATAATCCTACAATATGCTGTCTTCAAGAAACACATTTGAAACAAAGGGATACCCACAGGGTAAAGGTAAAAGGTTGGAGTAAAATTTATTATGCCTCAGCTAAAGTAAAAAAAGCAGGGGTAGCAATACTTATCTCAGATAAAGCAAAAGCAAAAATAGATCTAATTAAAAGAGATAAGGAAGGAAACTATATCCTACTAAAAGGCACCATTGAGAATGAAGCAATATCACTACTTAATATATATGCACCAAGTGGTATAGCATCCAAATTCCTAGAGGAGAAGTTAAAGGAATTAGAGGAAGAAATAGATAGCAAAACTATACTAGTGGGGGACCTTAATCTCCCCTCTCTGAACTCGATAAATCTAACCTCAAAATAAACAAGAAAGAAGTTAAGGAGGTGAATAGAATCTTAGAGAGACTAGATATGATGGATCTCTGGAGAAAACTGAATGGGGATAAAAAGGAATTTACTTTCTTCTCAGCAGTGCATGGTACATACTCAAAAATAGACCATGTACTAGGGCATAAAAACCTCACAATCCAGTGCAGAAAGGCAGAAATAGTAAGCGCATCATTCTCAGATCATGATGCAATAAAAATTATATGCAATAAAGGGCCATGGAAAGATAGACTAAAAACTAATTGGAAACTAAACAATTTAATCCTAAAAAATTGGTGGGTCAAACAAGAAATTATAGAAACAATCAATAATTTCATTCAAGAGAATGATAATAATGAAACAACATACCAAAATTTGTGGGATGCACTAAAGGCAGTTCTCAGGGGAAGTTTTATATCCCTGAGTGCATACTTAATTAAAGCAGAGAGAAGGGAGGTCAGTGAATTGGACATGCAATTGAAAAAGCTAGAAAAAGAACAAATTGAAAATCCCCAATTTAGTACTAAATTAGAAATATTGAAAACCAAAGGTGAGATTAATAAAATTGAAATTAAGAAAACCATTGAATTAATAAATAAAACCAAGAGCTGGTTTTATGAAAAAATCAACAAAATTGATAGACCCTTAGTCAATATGATAAAAAAAAAGAAAGAAGAAAACCAAATTATGAGTATCAAAAATAAAAAGGGTGAATCTACCTCCAATGAAGAGGAAATCAAAAAAATAATGAGGAATTATTTTTCCCAATTGTATGCACATAAATATGACAATCTTAGTGAAATGGATGAATATTTACAAAATCACAAGTTGCCCAGATTAACTGAAGAGGAAGTGAATTACCTAAATAACCCCATCTCAGAAAAAGAAATCAAACAAGCCATCAATGAACTCCCTAGGAAAAAATCTCCAGGGCCAGATGGGTTTACTAGTGAATTCTATCAAACATTTAAAGAACAATTGATTCCAATACTCTACAAACTATTTGGGAAAATTAGTGAAGAAGGAGTCCTACCAAACTCTTTCTATGACACAAATATGGTACTGATTCCTAAATCAGGAAGAGATAAAACAGAGAAAGAAAATTATAGACCAATCTCCCTCATGAATTTAGACGCAAAAATTCTAAATAAAATATTAGCCAAAAGACTCCAACAACTTATCACAAAAATAATACACCCTGATCAGGTAGGATTCATTCCAGGAATGCAAGGATGGTTTAATATTAGGAAAACCATCAATATAATTGAGCATATCAACAACAAAACTAGCAAAAACCACATGATCATCTCAATAGATGCAGAAAAGGCTTTTGACAAAGTACAACATCCATTCCTATTAAAAACACTAGAAAGTATAGGAATAAATGGAGCCTTCCTTAAAATAGTTGCTAGCATCTATCTAAAACCATCAGCAAGTATTATATGCAATGGGGATAAACTAGAAGCCTTTCCAATAAGATCAGGCGTGAAACAAGGGTGTCCACTATCACCCCTCTTATTCAATCTGGTACTTGAAACGTTAGCAGTAGCAATTAGAGAAGAAAAAGAAATCAAAGGAATCAAATTAGGCAAAGAAGTGACCAAGCTGTCACTCTTTGCAGATGATATGATGATATACTTAGAGAATCCTAGAGAATCAAGTAAAAATTACTTGAGACAATAAATAAATTTGGCAAAGTTGCAGGATATAAAATAAACCCACATAAATCCTCAGCATTCCTGTACATCTCTAATAAAACTCAACAGCAAGAGATAGAAAGAGAAATCCCATTTAAAGTCACTGTAGACATTATAAAATATTTGGGAATCTACTTGCCAAAACAAACCCAGAATCTATATGATCAAAACTACAAAACACTTCTCACACAAATAAAAACAGATCTAAATAGTTGGAAAAATATCAATTGCTCGTGGCTGGGTCGAGCTAATATAATAAAAATGACAATTTTACCCAAACTAAATTATATATTTAGTGCCATTCCAATCAATTTACCAAAAAACTACTTTGTAGAGTTAGACAAAATAACAACAAAATTTATTTGGAAAAACAAACGGTCTAGAATATCAAGGGAATTAATGAAAAGAAATGCTAGAGAAGGTGGACTAGCTATGCCAGATCTTAATCTGTATTATACAGCAGCAGTCATCAAAACTGCTTGGTACTGGCAGAGGTGTAGAGTAGTGGATCAATGGAATAGATTAGGTGCAGGAGACCCAGCAGTTAATGAATATAGCAATCTATTGTTCGATAAACCCAAAGACCCCAGTTTTTGGGATAAGAATGCACTATTTGACAAAACTGCTGGGAAAACTGGAATACAGTATGGCAGAAACTGGGCATAGATCACTATCTAACACCATATACCAAAATCAAGTCTAAATGGGTGCATGATCTAGGTGTAAAGGATGATACTGTAAGCAATTTGGGAAAGCAAGGAATAGTTTACCTGACAGATCTGTGGAGAGGGGAAGATTTTAGGACCAAACAAGAATTAGAGAGCATTATAAAATGCAAAATGGATAATTTTGATTACATTAAATTGAAAAGCTTCTGCACAAACAAAGCCAATGTAACCAAGATCAAGAGGGAGGTGGGAAATTGGGAAAGAATTTTTACAACCTGTGTCTCTGATAAAGGACTCATTTCTAAAATTTATAGAGAATTGAGCCAAATCTATATGAATACAAGTCATTCCCCAATTGAGAAATGGTTAAAAGGATATGAACAGGAAGTTTTCAGAGAAAGAAATTAAAGATATCTATAAGCATATGAAGAAATGCTCTAAATCACTATTAATTAGAGAAATGCAAATCAAAACAACTCTGAGATACCACATCTCTCCAGTCAGATTGGCTAAGATGACAAAACAAGAAAGTGACAAATGCTGGAGAGGATGTGGGCAAATTGGAACGCTAATACATTGCTGGTGGAATTGTGAACTTATCCAACCATTCTGGAGAGCAATCTGGAATTATGCCCAAAGGATTATAAATAATTTCATACCCTTTGACCCAGCCATACCACTCCTAGGGTTATATCCCAAAGAGATCATAGTAGTGGGAGGAAGAACCATATGTACAAAAATATTTTTAGCAGCCCTTTTTGTGGTTGCAAAGAATTGGAAACTAAAGGGGTGCCCATCAATTGGGGAATGGCTAAACAAGTTGTGGTATATGAATGTAATTGAATTTTATTGTGCTATAAGAAACGAGGAGGTGTCGGATTTCATAATTACCTGGAGAGACTTATACAAACTGATGCTGAGCGAGAAGAGTAGAATCAGAAGAAATTTGTATACAATCACAGACATACCATATCTGTGACGACCAACTATGACAGACTGGACTCTTTTCAGCAATGCAGTGATATAAGTTAATCCCGAATGACTCAAGAAAGTGAGAAATGCACCATCCAGAGATATAACTAGAAAGAACTGAGCCTGAATCCTGATGGAAGCAAACTAAATGATCTTGTTCTTCTCATTTTTTTGGTTTTACTTGTTCCTTACCATCTTTCATCCCACCTAGTACAATATGCCTTTGTAATTGGAATAATGTTTAATATGAATGCATTTGCAGACCCTATACTGTACTATATGATGTCATGAGGGGAGGGGGGAGGGAAGTAAAGGAAATTTGAAAATCAAGGAACTAAGGAATTGAATCTTGTCAACTGAAACTAAACTAATAAATTAATAAAAAAAAAAAAAGTCATTAGCTTCCATTTGCTCCAGTCTAACTCTGAAGGAATGAATCTCCTCAGTGAACTTTTGAGGTTCTTTTTCCATCTGGCAAATTCAACTTTTTAACGCATTCTTCTCCTCATTGCCCTTTTGGGCCTCCTTTGCCATTTGAGTTAGTCTATTTTTTAAGGTGTTGTTTTCCTCAGTCAGGCTGTTGACCCTCACTTCATACTTTTCCTGCATCCTTCTCATTTCTCTTTCCAATTTTTCCTCCAGTTCTCTTATTTCATTTTTAAAGTCCTTCTTAAGGTCCTCTATGGCCTGCAACCCACTCATGTTTTCCCCTGGGGCTTTTGGAGCAGGACTTCTGACCTTACAGCCCTCCTCTTGCTCCATGCTTCGACCCTCCTTGCCCCCAAAGTAGGAGTCTAGGGTTGCATTTTTCTGTTTAATTTGTTTCCTTTGCCTTGGCATGTTGCCACTTAATTACTTGACTTTTGGGCTTGTTGCCACACTATGGCTTTGCTGCCAGATAGGGAAATTTTCGTCCTGAACATGTGGGGGAGCAACTTCCATTTCTGGCAAGCTGGAAACCCACCCACGACCTCCACCCCAGATCACAATCCAGATCCAGGGAGGTTAAAGCAAGAGCGATTACCCCCTAAGGCTGATTGCTGGATCTCTCTACAGTTAGCAGGCCAGGAGCTGGAGCTGCCTCTGAAAACTACAGAATGGCATGTCTCCTCAGTGGGTTTTAGCCCCCAGGGGAGGAAGCCAACGCGTTCCCCAAATACTGGTCCCAAAGTCCATAGGGCACTAACCTCTCACTTTGTCCTAGGCATGTCTATGTTGATAATTCTGGAATTGACAGAGCTGCTGGTGTTCTGGGATCCCTCCAGGTGGCTGCTGGCCCTGCTGCCCTGGGGCTAAAACTGTGACTCAGGTGCTCGGCTGTGCTGGACTCCCCATGCTCTGGTCCTTCCTGCAGGGCTGCTCGGCTGTCCTCAGCAGGAGGTTAGCTTCTCTGTGTCGTTCTGTGGGTGTTGGGGCTCTAGAAATTGTTCAGAGTCCCCTTTTACATAGTTTGGAGGAAATTTGGGGGCAGAGTGGCTTGGACCCACTGTTTCTACTCCGCCGTCTTGGCTCCGCCCCAATTTTTTTTTTTAAAGCAATTGAGGTTAAGTAACTTGCTCGAAGTTACACAGCTAGTTATTTATGTGTGGCTGCTAAGTAACTGAGGCCAGAACCAATCCTGGGTCCTCCCGACTCCAGGCCAGGTGCTCTTACTCACTACACCACCTGGCCACCCATAGTCCAATAATTTTTAAATGATCTCTCCTATATATTTTTCCCAAGTCAGTGGTTTTTCCAATGAGACATTTCATATGGTCTTCTATTTTTTCGTTCTTTTGGATCTGTTTTATAATATCTTGATTTCTCATAAAGTCATTAGTTTCCATTTTCTCCATCCTAATTTTGAAGGAATTATTTTCTTCAGTGTGCTTTTGAACATCCTTTTACATCTGATAAATTCTGCTTTTTAAGGCATTCTTTTTCTCATTTGGCTCTTTGGACCTCTTTTGCCATTTGAGTTAGTCCGTTTTTTAAGGTGTTATTTTCTTCAGTATTTTTGGGGGGGTCTCTTTTAGCAAGCTGTTGACTTCTTTTTCATGATTTTCTTGTATCACACTCATTTCTCTTCCCAATTTTTCCTCTACTTCTCTTACTTAATTTTAAAAATCCTTTTTGAGCTCCTACCCTGCCACCAGTTCATACTTTTCTTGGAAGCTTTTGATGCAGAATTTTTTACTTTGTTGTCTTCTTCTGGTTCTATGTTTTGATTTTCTTTGTCATCAAAAAGGGATTCCATAGGCTGATTCTTTTTCCTCTGTTTGCTCATTTTCCCAGTCAATTGCTTTTGAGTTCTTTTCCATGGTAGAACTCTGTTTCTAGAGTACAGAGTGCTGTGCCCCAAATTTTTGGGGTTTTGAGCAGCCATTGTCAGAGCTACCTCTAGGCACCTGCCCCAGAACTGTGAGGAGGACTCTCTCTCCACACCTACCACAAACTCTGCCAAGCTAGTGCTCCTCCTCACCCCAAGACTGCCACCCAAGACTGTGATTCAGAACCAAGCAGAGCAAAGCAAGAAAATCCTGCCTTAGCACCAGCAAAGAGATTCCTACAATTGCCCTCTGACAAGTTGCTTGGTCCCTCTACCATCTGTGGGCCTGGAGATTGGGAAGCCGCTGCTATTGCTGCTGCTGCTATTATTGCCATCACAGCTACCGCCACTTCTGCTGCCCTGCAGGTAAGGGCCAGACCTTACTCTTCTCTCACCCAGGTCCAACAGAGTTTCCCTACTGACCTTTCACTTTGTCTTTGGTATTTGTGGGTTAAGAAGTCTGAAAACCAGTACAACTGCCAGTGATTCAGTCACCAGAGATCTGCTTTGGCCCAGTCTGTGCCTCCAGTCTGTGCCAGCCTGGCCCACTTAGGACTGTGCTCCACTCCCAACCTGGTGTGATAGATCCTTCCTTTCAGTTTGCCAGGCTGACTTTAGCTGGAGATGTATTTCATTGCCATTTTGTGGGTTCTGTAGCCGCCAAATTTGTTTAGAGTCATTTTTTAAATGTATTGGAGGTAACTGGGGTATGAACTCAAGTAAGTTCCAGCTTTTACTCCACCATCTTCACTTTGCCCTCTACCAAACTCTTTCTATTCTACCATGCTCCCTACTTTGCAACAGAAGGAAGACACAGTTTGTATCCATTTCTACCCCAGTCCTGTCAACTCCTCAGGGATATCTTTTCCTCCACGAGCACCATTCCTTTCACTCTGCTATTTGTATTGTGCCAGAGGAATTACCTTTCATATATGATCCAAATTCTCAAACAGTATTTTAGTTTTTCTCTAGAATTTGAAATTAACTGAAAAATGAAGCAAAACTAGGCTAAAAACAACAAGGCTCATTTGCTGAACTCCCAACTGAATGCAAAATTTCCCTTTAAAATCAATAATTGAATCATCTGTTGTTGTTGTTCCCCCCCCCCAAACCTAGTAAAGTGGTTGGAATAAAGCCAAATCTATATTTTAAAAATGTTATTGAATCCCAACCAAAAATTCTCCATGAAATATTCTCCATGAAGGCTTCAGCAATAGTCATTGGTGACCTGCCAACCTAAAGCTATAAAGTGACAAGATTTGCAGGTACCTTACTGTATTTTGGATATTTCATTGGTTGGGGTACCATTGATGCAAATGAATCAGGAATCTGGGTTAGGGCACTAAATCTGAGACCTCTTTGTGAAATTGCTTAATCTTGTTCACAATTTAGCAGTACTTTGCTTATTAAATATGCTTAACAAATATTGAATATCTCCATATATCAATTTCTTCATTTTGTTTATCATCTTCATCCCAAGCTACCAACTACCAGATCTATGACTTGAAGGAGCAACTTTTAAAGTTCATAGAGGGAAGTGGCAGAGACAAGTATCTTTGCTTCCCTACCTCAATCCATCAGTGAACCACAGAAGGAGAGACAAAGTAGCACCTGCTATCACTGATATGGAAGTCTCAGATTTATTCATTCCCAAAAAACACACAGTGCCCTACTGCCCAGTTCTGAGCAGGCGCAGGACACAGGATATTTAATGACAGATGAATCCTGATCCCCATATCCCTAAATCTACTAGAGATACCCCAGAACCCTTTTCTACTATAGCCCTGGAACCCACTATGCTCGTAGCAGGGAACCATCTGTCTTAGCTTTGTTCCCTAGGATGCTTGGGGATTTTTCTGCCTTTCTGCTTTACCTGCCACAGTCATAATTGGCCTTTCCCTTTGTCACACACTGAACATAAACATGAAACCTCCTTTCTGTGCTGTCTTCCTAAATCGGAATGTAAACTTCCAGAGAGCAGCAACTTCCTGGATTTTCTATTTGTCTCCTCAGAGCTTACTTAGGATGGTGCTTGACACACAGTAAGTATTCAATCAATGCTTTTCCATTCCACCTATCCAACCTACCTCCCATAGTTGTGATTGTGAATTGAAACCATGGATGATGTGAAAACCTGGTGTAGTGTGGTTGTTCCCAAACTGGGACCCTGGACCACTTTAAAAATTATTAAAGACCCCCCCACCCCCACTCAAAGAGCTTTTGTTTATATGGGTTATATCTGATATTTGCCACATTCAAAATTTAAATATTTCAATCTTCTGGATATGGGACCTGGATCCCTAAAAGTTTCCATGTCTTTGAATGAAACCCAGCCCCTGGAGGTTTGCTTGAGGCATCTGGCCCATCCCAGTCTAGATACTCAATAATCCTCTTAACTGCCCTTTCACTTTGGCTCTTCAACCACTCACCTCCTTTCCTTGTCTGTACCCAGGCTACTTGCCACTCCTTAATCCCATCCAGATCTGTGTCTTTTCTGATACAAGTATCAGTCTTACTCCAACCAAAGGGGAGACTCACTAGGATCCCTGCCTGCTCCTATTGGCAATATAATACTGCAGATTTACTAGGAATCTTGCCCCCCTAACTAGTGCTATAATAAAATCTCTCTATTCTGATTGCAAGAAGGCTTGAGTGGTTGAATTCTTAAGGCGGATCCCCTGTACCCTTGCATTTTGGAGTTTCCAGCATCCCAAACTGCAACATTAATATTATTATAAAAATCATTTTTGTTGAGGTTTAGGGGTGCTAAGAAACCTCAAATGCTGACTTGCCGGGTCCTGCCCAAATTAATTTGACCCAAGCCTACTTTCAGCCAAAGAAAAACAGAGTTTATTGAAGATCTGTCATATTGGCCAGACTCTTAAGAAATCTCAGCATTTGTGAGGCTTGTGTTGACAAAGCAGACCAGATAGAATCTGAGAACCCTATATATAGAAAGACTGTGGGAGGAACCTAGGGGTGACTGGAGGAGGGGTCCAGGAACGGTCTTTGTTGGAAGTAGTCCAGGAACCCAGAGAATGGGATTTTGACTGGATGAAGGGTGGGAAGTAGCCAGAGGCAATCAAGAAGTAACAGATTTGGACATAGCCATAATGAAAACTTCATAGCCCCAGGTGAACACCAGATTAAGTGGAAAGATTCAACTAGAGTTCTAGGGCATTTCCAGAGCCTATATATTCCCATCATTTTGGCCTTGTGGACTCTCTGAAAGGGTTTGGGGACCCTTATAAAGAGGTTACCCATAAGGAGGGTTAGTTTCTCTGGAAACCCCAAAATACCAACATGCTGGGTCCTGCCAAATGAATTCGACTCAAGTCTTCTCTCAGCCAAAGAAAAGTAAAGTTTATTAAAAGTTCGCTTGTATTGGACACAAACTAAGCCTGTTAGCACAGGTCATTTTATTGTGCTCTCACAGATGTGGAGACAAGATGGGATCTTATATACAGAAAGAAGGCTGTGGGAAGAATCTAGGGGTGGTCTAGAGGAGGAGTTTGCGGAGGGTCCATGAGTGATTAAGGGTGGGAAGTTGCTGAAGGCTACCTGGAGACTACAGACAATGGTGGGCTAGGCCAGTTCAAGGGTGGATTGATATTTTGAGAGGCTCAAGGGTGGGAAGCCTAGTAACAGAGGTTTGGGCCCAGCCACAAAGTAAAGCTTATGGCCTCATGCAAATGCCTCATAAGATTTAATCTGAGTTCCAGGGGAAGTTCCCAGAGCCTGTACCTCAAGGACTCAAGGAGAGTTCAAGGGGGCTCCCAGAGCCCATACCTCATCACCTAGACCTCATTTTGAGAATGACTGTGGAATCAGAGGTCCAGGATTGGAATCCCAGCTGTGCCACTTGCTACTATCTATATGACCTTAAGCATCTTCTCTGGGCCTCACTTTTCTAATCTATACAGAGTTGGACTAGATCATCTATAAGATCCCCCCAAATCTCAAATCTAAAAGCTTCAGTGACTTCACCTCTCTGGAACTCAGTTTCTTCATATGTTAAAAAAAAAATGTAAAGGGGGTTGGATAAATGATCTCTAAGGGACTTTCTAGATATAAATCCTATGATCCTAATAGCTCTATAAATGCAAGCTACCATATATCAGAGGGAACAAGGAATCTGTCCTGTGGTCTCTGAAGAATCCAAGTCTGAGTTTGGCCACAGGGGAGGTCTCTAGAAGCCTTCATTTCCAATTCCCCTTAGATAATAAATGACTACAATGGTAAATGTTATTAGAATAATTTACTGTTCATTAAGAACAAGGGACAATTAGAATAATTCCTTATTAGTATTCATACATCTCTTAGCAGAGGTTCCTACCATCTCCTACTCCCTGGGCTCCCATTAGGAGAACAGGTTCACCCCTTTGCCGCACCCCAGCATCTAGTAGGGTTATTAGGCAAGAGAAGTTATTGGCTGTGTAATTAACTATGTAATTAACTCTGAAGGACTAAAGCAATCAGTGTCTAATCTAATAGAAATGTGTAATTAAATTGTGTCTTTAATCCCTGAGAAAACCTTGGGATTTGGGTGTGGAAATCAACCTGGCAGGGTGCCCCCAGGTCTCCATTATCTTCAATTAGACAATTAATTGATATTCAAGGTACCTTTCTCATTCAAACCTAATTGAATTTCTCCCTACTCCCAATGAGGTGCAATGTGTTTATAAAGATGCTGTTCTCCATTCACTTTCTAAAGACCCATATTAAACTGGTCAACACCTATCTCTAGTTAGCATTTATCCATATATTAGATGCCAGCGAGTGGCCCCTTTAAGAGATTGATTGGGGCTTTGCTTTCTTCTTGGTACATATGTGTGTTTAAACTGTAGTAACTGGCAGGAGAGAGGCTTAATCTGTGACTAATGAATTCTTCCTCTTTGTTGCTTCCAAAGTCAGTTTTGTCAATATCCGTCTCCATTTTGTTTGGCTTTTATTTTCTCTATTCCCTCTCCAGGCGCAGAGTGCAACACTGCCTGCCCTCCTCCTGCTCCCTTCCTTCCCTTTTCCCACTTTCCCTCATCATTAACCCCAATTGTATTCTCTCCCACTCCCACCCTAATAGGACATCTTCTTGATGATCCAGAGGACTTCAGTTAGTCTGTTTAATCCTGTCCTTTCTTCCTTTCTTTTCCTATCCAAAAGTGCTGTTGCACACTTGGGGTGAAATGTGTGGAGGGAGACAAAAACAGCCATACTGAAAAACCCCTGGCATCCTTCTCCCATGTCTGGCCTCCTCTAAAAGGGGAAGAGGAGGGACACTGGAAGATGAGCAGAGAGAGGGGAGGAGGTGGGGGGAGGAGTGAAAAGAGCAAAAGAAGGGGAGGGAAGGGAGAGAGGAAGGATGAAAGAGGAGGAAGAATGAAAAGGAAGGAGAGAGGTAAAGAGGAAAGAGGTATTGATGAGTGCAAAAGAGATGATAGAGGGAGAGAGGAAGGAGGGGAGGAAAGAGGAGGGAAGGTAAGAACATAGGTGAGAAGAGGAAGAGAGGGGAAGGGAAAGGAGGGGAGAAGAGAGGGAAATGAGGAAGGAGAGAGAAGGGGAGGGGAAAATAAGGGATCTTAGTGTAGAAAGGAGAGGATAATCAAAGGGGAAGAGAGAAAGAGAGAGGGAGGGAGAGAGAGAGGGAGGGAGAGAGAGAGAGGGAGAGAGGGAGGGAGAGAGAGAGATAGGAAGGGAGAGAGAGGGAGGGAGGGAGGAAGGGAAAGAGAGAGGGAGGGAGGGAGGGAGGGAGAGAGCGAGAGGGAGAGAGAGAGAGAGAGAGAGAGAGAGAGAGAGAGAGAGAGAGAGAGAGAGAGAGAGAGATTGTTCCTGTTTAATAGAGCTATCCTCAAGGACACTGAGCAACCAGCCATTTGGGAAAGATCACATGAAAGGCTTGAATATCAAACAGAGACTCTGACAGTGGCAGAAGCAAAAGCCTGCTTGCACTGTATGCCTGATATCCTAATCTGAAATGAGAATCTCTGGGGAAGTGCAGCCATTCTCAGAAGGGTGAGATATACATATGTATACATGCATACACGTGCACATTCACACACACACACACACACACACACTGAGAAACACTACATATGCATATATATATATATACACATTTACATATATATGTATATATCTGTATATAATGTAGCTATGTATATATACAAATATGAATAGATGTGTGTGTGTCTGTGTGTGTGCCTCTGTTGTGTATGTGTATTATCAGGAGGGGAACAACTAACTTTGCCCACTGCTTTCAGAAGTTAAAGAAAAGTGCATCCATTCAGAGCAATCATTTATCTCCAGTGGCAATCAGCTTAAATACGTTCCATTATCAAGCTTCCTGCTCCTGTATATCAGCGAGTGTTGTACCAACACACAGTCAAGTGTGGATAACACACTCATAATTGCTTGTCTATTCAAAGCAACTTAAGCTCCCAAAGAGGAGAGAGAGAGACACTGCCAGTCAAAACTGTGCATGTGCAAAAGATGCGGGGGGAGGCCGAGATAAAGGTAAGATCAAGAAGAAGAGAGGTCTCTATTTCTTGATCTGGGCTGGCAAATTCATGTGTATAGAGTCTATGTTAGGAAAGAGAAATTCTTGGTTGGGGTGAGCGTTGGGCGCTGACAAGAAGGGAGGTGAAGAAAATAACATTCATGTCAAACTAGATCAAGGATCTCTGTTTTGTGATATGGGGCTTTCCTCTTTTGGGGTACTAAGACCAGGGCTAGAAGGCTGCAGGCACATCAGGGATCACTTCACTCCTCTCTCTATTTTTCCTGTCTTTCCTCTCATCCTCTCGGCCCTTCCCTCCCTCCTCCCCCCAACATACTCTATAGGAAAGCTTGCCTTTCAGCTAGACTAACCTGGAGTAGGATTTGAATAGAACCCAGAAGCTCCCTTGTCTCCAAATATCTCCCACACTTCCCACAACCTACCTGGTACTGGTGCTTTAAATTACAATATTGTGCATTCATTCCTGTGAGCTAAGTATTTCTCTGGTCCCTGTAATACTTTCATAATTTTTTTAATTGTATTAATATTTTAAAATTTTACTTTATTTCTGAATATATGTCTTCATTCCCTTACTTAGTGAGCCATCCCTAGTAACAAAGAATAAGAAAGAAAGATGAAAAAGAAGCAAGTCTGCAGAAATGGATGTAACAGGGATGGTGGGGCTGTGGCTGATCCTTGGCTCCTTCCTAAAGGAAATGCACAACCAGCCAATGACAACTGGTTTGTCCTACATATCCTCCTCACTGGGGGCTCCGTGAAAGATGATTGGCAAGTGAGCCATAGAATTACCCATTCAGTAGATAGGGCATAAGAGCAACTGAGCAGGAGAAAATTACCTCTCTGTCCTCTTCTTTGGGACTCTGCTAGCTCTCCTTCAGACTTCCCACAGTTGAAAGAGGGGTCTCTTTCCTCTTCTCCCCACAGAAGCTATGGTGGCTATGAGAACATTACAGACCATTGCATGTGTGAGCAAAATTATTGTTTTTTATAATTTACCAAAAAGTATTAGAATGTAAGCTTATAATCTGTCAGATCACTGAAATCCTCCAGTTAATTCCAGTAGCAGATATGACAATGGAGATGATATGTATCTCCTCCTTTTCCCATATGATTTTTATTTCTTCTGTTAGGTCTCTGTATTTTAAAAGTTCCCCCCCCCCCCGCCGCCCATGTATTTTGGAGATAAAGAATATTTTGTATGGAAACATCTATTCAACTTGTTTTTCTTTTCTTTTCTTTTCTTTTCTTTTCTTTTCTTTTCTTTTCTTTTCTTTTCTTTTCTTTTCTTTTCTTTTCTTTTCTTTTCTTTTCTTTTCTCTTCTCTTCTTTTCTTTTTTCTTTTCTTTTCTTTTCTTTTCTTTTCTTTTCTTTTCTTTTCTTTTCTTTTCTTTTCTTTTCTTTTCTCTTCTTTTCTTTCCTTCCTTCCTTCCTTCCTTCCTTCCTTCTTTCTTTCTTTCTTTCTTTCTTTCTTTCTTTCTTTCTTTCTTCTTTCTTCTTCTCCTTCTTCTCCTTCTCCTTCTTCTCCTTCTCCTTCTCCTTCTCCTTCTCCTTCTCCTTCTCCTTCTCCTTCTCCTTCTCCTTCTCCTTCTCCTTCTCCTTCTTCTTCTTCTTCTTCTTCTTCTTCTTCTTCTTCTTCTTCTTCTTCTTCTTCTGCTTTCTTGTGGGGGGGGAGGCTGGGCAATTGGGATTGTGACTTGCCCAAGGTCACACAGCAAGTGTTAAGTGTCTGAGGCCAAATTTCAAGTAAGGTCCTCCTGACTCTGGGGCCTACACTTTACTCACTGCACCACCTAGCCACCCCAAAACTTGTTATTCTTAAAATTTTATGAACCAGTGTCATATTCAGGCAATTGTGGACAGCAACTCTCTCTATATTGATAATAAAATTGCTGTTATTGGTTAGCCATTTCAGCTGTGTCTGAATCTTTGTGGTCTCATTTGGGATTTTCTTGGCTGAAGTGGTTTACCATTTCCTTCTCCAGATCATTTTACAGAGGAGGAAAGTGAGGCACAAAAAGTTGTGACCTGTCCAGTGTCACAGAGCTAGTAAGTGTCTGAGGCTGGATTTGAACTCAGAAAAATGAGTCTTTCTGATTCCAAGCCATGTTCAGTCCACTGCACTACCTCACTGCCCAATGACACAGTTATGGTTCAGTTTATTCCATTCTTAAGGACATCTCAGGTATGTGTTAGTACTTAGTGCTTTTTGTCACCTGTTAGTTTATGAAAGAGAGTGAAGTTCAGTTACATAAAAGTCAGTCGATAAATATTAACTCCCTATTATGTGCCAGGCACTGTGCTAAGTGCCAAGGAACAAAAAAAGATAAAAGAGAGTCCCTTCTCCCAAGTAGTTCACAATCTAATGTGGGACACAATGTGCATACAATGATGCCCAAATAAACTTTATATGGGACAAACTGGGAATAATCAACAGAGAGATGGCACAAGAAGTCAGAGAGATCTAGAAAGGCTTCCTGAAAAAGGTGGGATTTTAACTGGGACTTGAAAGAAGCAAGGAGCTAGAGATGAGGGGGAAGAATATTATAGGCATGGAAGGTAGCCAATGAAAATGCCCAGATTTGGGACATGTGGAGTGTCTTATTCAAGGAAAAGCAAGAAGGCTAGAGAGCAGTCAGGTGGTACAATGGATAGAGCACTGGGTTTGGAAATCTGGAAGATTCATCTATGGGAGTTCAAATGCAGCCTCAGACACTAGCTGTGTGATCCTGGGCAAGTCACTTAACCCTGTTTGCCTCAGTTTCCTCACCTGTAAAATAACCTAGAGAGGGAAATGGCAAACCACTACAGTATTTTTTATGAAGAAAACTCCAAATGGGGTCTTAAATAGTTAGACACAACTGAAAAATGGCTGAACTGAACTGAAAGGAGGCCAGAAACCTTGGATCACAGAGTACAGTACAGGGAGGGGGCTCTAAGATGTTTTTAATACATTTTTGTACCCTAGAATGTCAACACAGTATTTTTTGAATGTTATACATGGAGGAAAAACATTCATGTGAATGTTATTCATGGAGGCTCTTTTGATCCTACTCTTAAGCCTTAGTCATTTCTTGGGCTCCATGCAGTGGTAAACCACTTTCACTTGCACCCAACAAGTCTAATGACAAGTACCTAATGACTGCTGCTGGGTGGAGTAATATCTGCTTCTTCCAAAAGCATCTCTGTAGATTTTTAATCTGTATATCATGAGCCTTGAAAACATCTAGCTTTCTTCTTCTTCTTTGTGGATGGGGAAACATTACACTTTCCTTAGCTGCCTTGGGGTAAAGAACCCTGTGTTCAATTAATATTGTTTTGGGCTTCATAAGGATGCTTTCCCAATACATTAGGATTGGTTATTATGTCAGTGTTGATTGCTTTAAACATGTTTCCTGACTCTCCCAGAGACCAGTTATGATGTTGCAGGTCACTGGTGATTTTGGAGAGAGTAGTTCCAGTTAAGTGACAAGATAAAGAATTGTATTGTCAAGGATTTAAAAGAGAGAAAGAAGAAAAGAAATGGAGTCATCAAAGAAAGATCACTGTTTCAAGGAGTCTGGCTAAGAATGGTGATAAAGGTAAGGCCTTTATAAGGATAAGGGAGACTTGGGAATGGTTATAAGCATCCTAGAAGGAGCCAATAGATGGGAAATATTTAAAATTAGAGTGAGGGGGCGGCTAGGTGGTGCCGTGAGTAGAGTGCCGGCCCTGGAGTCAGAAGGACCTGAGTTAGGATCCGGCCTCAGACACTTAACCCACACAAACAAAAACCTGGCCATGTGACCTTGGGAAAGTTACTTAACCCCAATTGCCCTCCAAAAAGCAAAAAATAAAAAAAATAAAAAAAATAAAATTAGAGAGAGGAGTGAAGATAGTAGGACAATATACTACAGAAGAAGATGGGTGTATGATCAAGAGGAGCTGACCTGATTTAGTGAAAGGGCCACTTCTTCATCATAGATTGGGGTGAATCAAGAAATAATAGAAGATGATGTCAAGGGGTGCTGAGATAAGAAAGAGGGAACTCTCACAAAGAATGGGCATGATTTTCTCAGTAAAGTACAAAGTCCAAAATTGAGAAGATAAAGAGAGAGAGAAAATCTTTCCTTCTACAGGCAGTCTTCTTTAATCCTTCATAATTTTAATACTTTCCCTCTCTTAAATATTTCCTATTCATCCTGTATATAGCTTGCTTTGTATATTTTTGTTTGCATGTTTTCTCCTCCATTAGATTGTAAGTGCCTTGGGGGCAGGGAGTGCCATCTTTTTATATCCCCAGAGTTTAGCACAATAACTGGCACATAGTAGGCACTTAATAAATATTTATTGAATTGAATTAAATTGAATTGAACTAAATGTCTTTGGGACTCAGTTTCTTCATCTACAAATTGACTTCTGAGATCTCTTTCACCACTAAATCTCTGATCCTGTACCATGGGCAAGTCACTTCCCTTCCCCAGGTCTAATTTGTACTCCATAAATGGAGGAGTCTGGAAAAGATGATCTTCCATTCCTAACTTTGTGTTATTCTGGCTGCACTTCTGTAATTAACTTTCTAAAGAACTTTCAATAAATTACTTAATATATTGGTGCCTTTAGTGTTCCACCTATAAAATGAATATAATAATACCTGTTAAACTAAAATAAGATTATATGTGTAATAATGCTTTTAAAAGTATAAAAAGACACATTTATATGACATAGTAGGTTTGAAGGAAGATATGAGCAGTGGAAATCTTTCCCTGCCATATGATCACAGGCAAATAATTTATTCTCTCAGTCTGTTTTATTTTTTATTACTCAATTTTTATTCTTTTTTTTGTTTGTTTGTTTTTACTTACCTTCACTTCTGAATATTACCCTGATCCAGATCATTGGGTTTTTTGTTTTATTGTTGGTTTTTTTTTTTGGTAAATAAAAGAATTAAAAAGAGAGGGGAAAAATAAATCAGTGAAACCAATTAAATCAAACTAATCTGAGTCTACAGTTGATAATCCACTCCTGAACCATCCATCTCTGTCAAGAGGGGAGGAAGGTGCATTATCTCTTAGAATCATAGAGCTAGATCTGGGAGAGACCTTAGAAGTTCTCTAGTCTTATTCCCCCTCATTTTACAGATGAGAAATCTGAATCCCATACAGATTGAGTGATTTCTCCAAGGTCACACAGGTAGTGACAACATGTATTTGAATTTAGGTCCTCTGACTTCAAACCTTTCCACCCTTTCCTTTCTAATATGTTACCTCTCTTCTCCAGTGTTGAACATGGTTATTACAATGATAACATATCCAGTTTTTATTGTTATTCCAATTTAGATTCTTGTAGTGATTATAGTCACTGCTTCCATGGATAATGAAACCACTGTTTCCTCCACAAATACAGCTATTGAAGATCCAGAAAAGAAAGCCATTGTGAGACCAAAGTGTTTGGCACTGCCAAATGGGTCAGAATCAGCAAAGGACGTGTGAAAATGTTTTACCATCTGCTATACCACTTCACTCTAAGGACTATGGAGCCCTTCCATAGGACTTGTGGTTGGAATTCCTGTCTTGGTCATCTTCTCCATTAGAATGGGAGCTCCTTGAGATCAAGAACTTTAGGATTTTCTATTTGTATTTCCAGAACTTAGCACATTGCTTTGAAAATAGCGTGCTTAATAAATCTTTGTTCATTTATTCATTCACAATATGTATATTGTTTTCCTGATTGTGTTTATTTTACTTTGCAACAGTGCATGCTTTCCTATACCGTATCTAGGTGGTGCAGTAGATGAATACCAGGCTTGGAGTCTGGAAGATTCATCTTCCTGCATTCAAATCTACCCTGTTAGCTGTGTGGCCCCAGGCAATTTACTTCACCCTGTTTGCCTCAGTTTCTTCATCTGTAAAATGAGCTGGAGAAGGAAATGGTAAAGCATACCAAGAAAACCCCAAATGGGGAGGGGGTCACAACATGTCAGACAAGACTAAGACAACTGAACAACATATATATATATATATATATATATATATATACACACATATATATACACATATATATACACATACATACATACACATGTACATGTACATATACATGTACAAACAAATGCAAAAATATACATATGTATATACGTATATATTTGTACATGCCAATCTAAAAATGTCTATATGTCTATGTACATATATACACATATACATAAACATATAGATATGGATATAGATATAGATATGGACATGGATATAGATGTAGATATGGATGTGGATATAGACATAGATATAGACATGAATATAGATATAGATATCAACATGGCATACTTGACAGAGAGCTGGCCCTGGAGTCAAAAGATCAGGGTTCAAGTCTGGCTTCTGACAAATATTGACTGCATGGCCATTCCTGGGCAAGTCACTTCAGCGCTCAATGCTCTCAGGTTTCACCTTTTATTTTCATTTGCTCCAGTCTAGCTCTGAAGGAATGAATCTCCTCAGTGAACTTTTGAGATTCTTTTTCCATCTGGCAAATTCGACTTTTTAAGGCATTCTTCTCCTCACTGCCCTTTTGGGCCTCCTTTGCCATTTGAGCTAGTCTATTTTTTAAGGTGTTGTTTTCCTCAGTCAGGCTGTTGACCCTCATTTCATACTTTTCCTGCATCCTTCTCATTTCTCTTTCCAATTTTTCCTCCACTTCTCTTATTTGATTTTTAAAGTCCTTCTTAAGGTCCTCTATGGCCTGCAACCCGCTCATGTTTTCCCCTGGGGCTTTTGGAGCAGGACTTCTGACCTCACAGTCCTTTTCCCGCTCTATGCCCCCAAAATAGGAGTCTAGGGTTGCATTTTTCTGTTTCCTTTGCCTTGGCATGTTGCCACTTAATTACTTGACTTTTGGGCTTGTTGCCACACTATGGCTTTAAGGCCAGATAGAGGAATTTTCGTCCCGAACGTGTGGGGGGCAACTTCCGTTTCTGGCAAGCTGTAAACCCACCCACAACTTCCACCCTAGATCACAATCCAGATCCAGGGAGGTTAAAGCAAGAGCGATTACCCCCCAAGACTGATCGCTGGATCTCCCCACGATTTGTAGGCTGGGAGCCGGAAATGCCTCTCAAAACTACAAAATGGCGTGTCTCCTCAGCGGCTTCTAGCCCCCAGGGGAGGGAGCTGACGCATTCCCCAAATACAGGTCCCAAAGTCCATAGGACACTAACCTCTTACTTTGTCCTAGGCATGTCTATGTTGATAATTCTGGAATCGCCACAGCTCCTGGTGTTCTGGGGTTCCTCCAGCCGGCTGCTGGCCCTGCCGCCTGCTGGCCCTGCCGCCCTGGAGCTAAAACCTCGGCTCACGCGGACCTGGGCTCGGCTCGGCTCGGCTCCCGCGCTCTTCGCGGTGCCGGCTCCCAGACCACTGCGCTGGTCCTTCCTGCAGGGTGCTGGGCTGTCCTCAGCAGGAGGTTAGCTTCTCTGTGTCGTTCTGTGGGTGCTGGGGCTCCGGAAGTTGTTCAGAGTCCTTTTTCACATAGTTTGTGGGGAATCTGGGGGCAGAGAGGTTTGGACGAGCTGTTTCTACTCCGCCATCTTGGCTCCGCCCCACCTTTTATTTTCATATATTTACTATAATGCCTGGCATATAAGTAGTGCCTAATAAATGCTTATTTATTGATAACTTGCAGAAGTGAATTATTAGAGGGAGTGCTCAACTGGAAGATTTCCTTATGGTGACTAGATCCCATTTATATTTGTATTGGGCAGGAAGATGACCATTTGCTTGTTTTCTGTAAGGGATTAGACCTTTACTGTAGACTTGGTTATCATGAAATTAAAATATGTTTCAAATGATCATGTTTTTAATTTCCCTCCAGGGAACCAAAATAATTTTCATGTACCCATACCCTCAATGAAAACAAGGAGCTCCTAATAAACTATGATTATTCTTCACAAAATGTATATAAACAAAACCTTGATTTGGTAACTTATTGTTCTTCCTTGTTCCATCTTTATCTATAATATGTGTATAATATTTGCCTAAATAATTAAAATAATAGAATCTCAGAGTTGTAAGGGACTTTATAGGCCATTACTCTAACCCCCTACCTAAATTATGAGTCCTTTCTACATTATCCAAGATAACTAGTCATTCAGCCTTTATTTGAATATCCAACTCTAAATCATTCAATCAGCATTCTAAGTACTTTCTATATGTTCCAGGCACTATACTGAACATCAGGGATAGAAACAAAAAAACAAAACAAAACAAAACAAACAAACAAAATCTCCTGCCCTCAAGGAGCTCATTCTCTAATGAAGGATACAGCATGCATTTAAATTGGCACATAGAGTACATAAATAGGCAGCTAAGTGGTGCAGTGGATAGAGCACTGACCTTAGAATCAGGACAAGGGAAGGATATATAGATCTGGGAGGCATCTGGACAGAGCTGAGAATTGGATCCATAACAGCTGATGAGATCGGAGTAATATGGAGAGAAAAGGGACTAGAGAAAAAGACTCTGGCTGGAGTCTTCGAGGACACCTGAAGTCAGAAGGTATGACACGGACAAAGGGCCAGCAAGGGCCAGAGAAGGAACAGTCAGCCAGGGAGGAGAGCAAAGAAAGAGCAGAGGCATGCAAAGCCAGAGAGGAGAGAGTATTCTAAATACGAAGGTGGTCAGCAGTGCAAATACTGGAGAATACTCAAGAATAAGGATTAAAAATAGATTGTTTTAGTTGGCAATTACGATTAATTTATAGAGGCAAGTAGTGGTGAAATGGGTAGAACCCTGGGTCAGGAGTTCAAATCCAATCTCAGAAAGTTCTATCTGTGTGACTCTGGGCAAGGAACTTAAGGTCTGCCTCACTTTCCTCAACTATGAAATGGGAAAAATAATAGAACACACCTCATAGGGTTATGGTTAGGATTTTTAAAATCAATTTATTTCAAACTTAAATACACAAAAAGAAAACAAAACAAACATTGTCATGTGCATGGCAGAATGTAGGAGAGGATTCAAAACATATAGCAATAAATTTCCATTTCAAGAAAGCCAATATAATAAATATCTCGCATTGTGTGTTCAGAGCTGTCTGTCTTTTCTTTGCTTCCTTTTAAGTTTTCTTTTGTTCTCTGCTGTGTAATTTTACTTTGTTCTTTTTCCCTCTTTCTCCCCCCTTCCCCCAAGAAGGCTACAATTAAGCACAGATACACACACGTATATATGTGTGAGTACATAGATATTCACACATGCGAATATATACACAAATACATATACATATCAATATACACACATATACACACAGACATCTATACATGCATACACATACTTACATATACTTAGATATCAATAATCATACTCATGCACAGAAAAATATTTATATGCATCCATGTAAGACCATACTAGACTTGTATTGTTAGGATTAAATGAGATATCTGTAAAATGCTTTATATAGTTCCTGGTATTTAGTAGGTACTTAATAAAATCTTATTTCCTCCCTCTACCCCCTATCCATTAAAATCTTGATGGCTTAGGTTCCTATATCCTCCAGTGGTGGAAAATTTACCATTTCAGAATAATAAATATCCAATGGAGCCATAGAATGGGAGTCAGGATCCTCAGTAATGGGCTATTATTGATTAGGTATCAGTAGTGTGGCCCTGAATAAGTTTGCTCTAAGTCTGTAATCTTGAGTCTCCTCTAAATTTATGGTCCAATGGTATGTAAAATGTCTGGCTTGGAGGAGATGAGTTCTTAGAGCTTGTGTAGTACTAGGTCCTATTCTGCATAGGAAGGGTGCCTTGTTGACATATTTTGTAGGTTTTGTTCAGTCATTATCTAGTCATGGCTGACTCATTACCGTTTCCTTCTCCAACTCATTTTACAGATGAGGAAACTAAAGACACAAAGGGTTAACCCAGAGTCACACAGCTAGTAGAGTGTCTGAGACCAGATTTGAACTCATGAAAATGATTCTTCCTGACTCTTGGCTTGGCAGTCTATTCACTGTGCCACCTTGCTGCCCTGTTAACATGTACTATCAGTTTAAGAGATGTTTCTTTATTTGAGAGAACTACTTTATCTGGAAATGGTGTCAGGGAATGAGCCACAAAGAGCATTTGGAGAACAGGAGAAGGGACTGGAACCACCTGGGTAAGAGCTGGGATCATGTGGTACTGAAAACAGCAAGGATCTTCATTTCTTCACAATGGTCAGCCTGGAAATGAGGATTTAGTGAGGCTTTCTGCCTGGAGAATAGAAATATGATTATTTTTTTAAGTATCTGATGGAAATATTTGCCACCAATCCAGTCCTGTAATGATTGTGCTTTAAAAGTATGGGGAGGCACAATCTGCCAAAGGCTTTTTTTTCCCCCTTTGGGAGAAGTGTTTGTTTTGTTCTAGGAGCTGTCTGCCACAAGTGGGACATCAATGATAGCAAGAACAGAAAGGAGCAAGGGCCAATTTGTTGTGGTTCCAGGTTTAATGTCTATTTTTTTTCTTTTGCAGCTTGAAGAATATTTTAGCTGAGGAACAAAGCCTCAGACAGTGCAGATAACAAATACTCCTTTGGGGTACTTGAAAGAGGAATGATTTATTCTTTGCTTTTCCATCTGCCAGGAAATAATGCAACAACAGCCCCCACCTATATGAGTAAAGGGAATGTTGTGTTGATATTTAATGACTATTTAAGGTTTGTTTGTTTGTTTATTTTTTCTCTCCTACTTGTAAATTGGGGATTCAGTGAAATAATGGGAAAGTGAGTAGGGCAAGAGCCACATACAGCATCCTCACAGCGGGGTCCTGGTTGGAATTAAGAACAAATCAGGGGAAGTGTCGATTGTTTATTGAACCAAAGGAGAACCTATTCTCCCAGTCCAGTCAGTTAAAGGAGAGTTGGGATCAGGCCATAATGGGTTATAAGGTCAATAGTAGAACAATCTGGAAAGCTTTGTACCTTGCACTTAATAAATTCTTCTTGTTGTGGAATCAAATTTTGTTGTTGTTTAGTTGTTCAGACATGCCTGACTCTTCATGACCCATTTGGGGTTTTCTTGGCAATGATAAGTGTTTATTAGGCACTTAATGTGTACCGAATGCTGTGCTAGGTATTAGGAATACAAGAACAAAAATGAAATAATCCCCTTTCTTAAAGAGTGTATGTTGGCAATAGCTTGAACAAAGCTCTTGATGAGGGAAGGAAAGATTCTGGAGCCCTAGCCTCTTGAATTCTTTATCTCAGTCCTTATGTGGGATGAGTGTGTGTATATGTGTCTGTGTTTGTGTGTATGTGTGTATGTAGTGTGAAGACATATATTTCTTCATACATTTAGATACTTTAAGGATCTCTTACTTCATTCACTATCATATATTGTAATTATTCTATAATTTAGTTGACACTGTGCCAAAGTTGCTAGGCCTGAAAAAACAAAAACAAAACAAAACAAAACAACTCCCCTATGATAATCTGGTGATAAAATTTTTAACATTAGCCAGTGCTAGTCCTCTAATAATAGAAACATAGTTCATTGCCAGCTTGACAGGACTTGCCAGAGCTTGGACTTAACTGGTCTGGTCTTTGAGGGCCCTAAGATATTGCTAAGCTAGAACTAGGCAACAAGAGCCTTATGAGTAGACCTTTAAGTGAAGTGGAGTTATCAGGGATTTCTAATTATTAACAAAATCAAATAGAGATATAGACGAAGCAATGCAGACAGCCAAGAAAGTAACTAACCGGTAAGTTTTCCTCAAATCAAAAGCCAGAAATATACAACAGTAGCAGATGCGAGGGTGTACTGGGAAGAAATATGTTGCAGAAGTCTTGTAGCCTGATAGGTCTAAAGGTGGAGGTAGGGGAGGGATGGGGCCCATACAAGGCACAGTTTGGAGAAGCCCAGGTCACTAGCACCTGACTATTTGTCTCTTTTTATGATGGAAGTGTCTTATTCTTTCCTCACTCAGCTGACATCACAACAGCTGTGGGTTAGGACAGTGAGTGGAATTGTGTGACACCAAGGTCAGAACTACCTGCCCTCATCTGCTTAAGGGAAATTTCCTTGAGATAGACTAACTTGGAATAGAGGAGGGAAGACAAGGGTAAGAGAGAGAACTTCCAGGGGTCAGAACATCAACGAAAGGAATGACAAAGGTGTCAGAGGAGGGAATCATATGAGGAGAGACTGAACCATGATGGAGGGAGTGGAGGAAGGTGGCCAGAGAGAAATGCTCACTGGAGGACTGCAGGTTCTCATTCATGTATCTGAGAAGAAAAGCTTTTTTTAAAGACTGAGATGTGTACCATTTCATCAAACCGAATTCACAAATTAGAGAAAACACTAGCAGTTCTGATGAGAATTAAGACGAGGCGATTTCTAAAGAGAATAATATGTATGCAGAGAGAAACCATCAGATTTCATGACCCTGTTAAGGACCATGCTTAAAGATGAGCCGAGGCTGGTAAATGCTAAGGACAACAAAGAGGGATCTTAAACTATTGGGGGGGAAGGAACATAGAGGGAAAAGGAAGATGAAAAGAAGATGGGGCCATTTCTCCAGTTGGATAGGATAATGACAATGGAACACAAGAATAAGAAAGAACTATTCAATGCTTATTTTGACTTTGTTTTCTTTGGCAAAGAGAATAATCTTTAGACTAAGTAAAAATGTTTGTTGTTTTTCAGTCATGTCTAACTCTTTGTGATCACATTTGGGGTTTTCTTGGCAAAGATACCAGAGTGGTTTTCTATTTCCTTCTTCAGCTCTTTTAGCAAATGAGGAGACTGAGGCAAAGTGGGTTAAGTGACTTGCCCAAGGTCATACAGCCAGTAAATGTCTGAGGCCATCTTTGAAACTCAAGTCTTCCTGATTCCAGGCCAACACTCTACCTGTGCCACTTGGTTGCCCATAAAATATTAGTAGAGAATTGAAACCCCAAAATTAAGTCACCAAGATTAGACAAATACTACAATCTCGGAAACTGAAAGAATTGTCATAGATGAAACCACTGTCAGTGATATTTATTGGATCATGGAGAATGTATGAGAGACAGGAATAAAGAAGGACAACTATTATCTTGACTTTTACTTGAAAGGAAAAGGGGCCTCTAAGCTATAAGATAGAGGACTAGATTTGATTACTGAAAATATTTTAGGGCATATGTGGCAGGGGCAGCGGGGTGGCGTAGTGGATAGAGCACTGGCCCTGAAGTCAGAAGGACCTGAGTTCATGACTTTGGGCAAGTCATTTAACCCTAATTGCTTCCAAATTTTTTTTGAAAATTAATTAATTAAAAAGAGCATATGTGTCACAGGGGGGAAAACACTGGATTTAGAGCTGGAACAACTGTATTCAAACTCCAGCTCTGATTCTGTGTATAAAAACACATAAGAAGCAACTTAAGCTCTCTAGCCAATTGGTTTGCTCATCTGTAAAATAAATGGGTTGGACCAGATAGCCTCTGAACTCGCTTCCATCTATAAGGTTGTGTGACTATAAGCCTACCAAAGGATGCTCAATGATCATGTAGAAAAGAATGTATTGATCATCATCTCATACAGGGTAGATTTATTTCCTCTTTTTTTTTAACGAGGTTAGCAGTATGTAGATGAGGGGAGTGAATAACTGTATTTTAATGGGATTTAAGCCAAATCTTCAGGTGCAGCATCTAAAGCTACCAAAATGGAGAAGTGTGGTCAAGGTGACAGTATATTTAAAATGGATTCAGCAACTAGTTGAATAACCCACCTCTTAAAAATAATCATTAATTACTCAATGGAAACTTGGAGGGGGGTCTCAGGTATTCTATTCTATGGGAGCAGTGCCTGGCCCAATGTTATTTAATATTTCTTCTTAATGACTTGGATGAAAGCCTAGGTGGCAGCTTTATCAAATTTACAGGTGACATGAAGCCAAAAGGAATAACTCACATCTTGTGTAAATGTCAGGATCCAAAAATGATCTTAACAGGCTAGAACATTGGGTCCAATACTATAAGATTAAATTTGACAGGGATAAATATAAAGTCGTATCTTAGATCCAAAGATCAGATTCACAAATACAAGATAGGAAAGGTATGGTTTGATGGAAGGTAAAAAAAAATTCTGAAAGTTTTAGTAGCCTGTAAAGTTAATGTGAGTTAATAATACAAAGCAGAAGCCAAAAGAACAAACTTAAGCTGCTTTAAAAGAGGGCTAGTGTCCAGAATGAGGCAGGCAATAGAAAGTCCCATTGTGTTCTGGTATTGGTCAGATGACTGCTACATTGCTTTCTTCCCAAACACCACCTTTTATTCAGGATCTTGATAAACTGGAAAGCACACAATAGAAAAATGATAGAGACTGGGATGACAAAGAACCTCAAGATCATGTCATACAATGATCTGTACAAGTAACTGGGGACATGGAACACATAGGATAGAAGGTGTAGGGAAGGCATAATAGATGCCTTCAAGTACTTGAAGGACAGCTGTGTGGATGAGGATTAAGTTGGTCCCAAAGGACAGGGAGGAGAAATCATGGGAGGATACAGAAAAGATGTAGGCTTCACTTAACAAGGAACACTTCCTTTATAAGTGTAGTTATCCAATAGCAGAATGTTCTGTCTTAGGAAAGGATAGTTTTCCCCTCAATGAAAGTCTTCAGGTGAAGGCTGGATGAACACTTACTTTGGGGGTGGGGGACATGTTGTGAAGAGTATTCTTGGGTAAGTAGGGCTTGGACTTGACCTCTGGGTTTCTGGAACTACAACAGTATCTGATGACAACAACTTAAAGAAGAGAATGAGTTAATAAGAGGGAGAGAAACATACAAGGAGGTTATGAGTATAGTCAAGAAGGGTGGTGATGAGAGTTAATACTAAAGTAAGGTATATGGGAATAGAGAATGAAGAACAGGTATGAGAAAGACACTGTTGAGGTGAAATTCAGAGGACTTAGTAACCAGTTAGTTATATTTGAGAGGGTAGGCAGAGGAAAGAGTCAAAGATAATACCAAAGTTGGGAACAGGGCAGAACAGGTGAATGGAGGCATCACTGACAGAAATAATGAGGTCAGAAGGAAAAGGTTTAAGAAGAAAGATAATAAGCCTAGTTTTAGAAACACTGAGTTTGAAGATCCGGTCTGGAGTGAGGTGCCAGTAAATTCAGGTCCTGTAGGTGATGGGAGATGAAGGACTAGCACTCAGAAGAGAGAATAGGACTCTAGACATAGAAAGAGGAATCATGTTTGTCAGACAAGGTACTCCATCGTCAAACTCTAACAGGTTTCTCCTAGTTGTCCCCCATGCCTAGAATGCTCTCTCTTTTTATCTCTGCTTCCTGGATTATTTCAAGTCCCAGCTAAAATCCTACATTCTACAGGGAAACTTTGTTCGATCCCTCTTAATTCTAGCGTCCTCCTTTTGAGGATTATTTCCAGTTTATCTTACATGTATACACACATATGTATATATGAACATATATACGTATGTATGTATATATGATATACAGATAGATATATAGACAGATTATAAATAGTTGTTTGCATGTTGTCACTAATATTAGACTATATGAGGGCCAAGTCCAATTCATCTAATAATTCCTCTACTTAATTCTCGCTTATAATTTTACATTACTTTTTTGACTTAGTTAAATGAAGCCAGATTGGGTAAAGCACACAGGGTACCCCCAAAAGTCTTAACCTATTAAAGCTTAAAACTGCACTAAGACTTTTGGGACATCTTATATATAGAGAAGATCCATACTAAAGGCGATATGATTATGAAGGCATGATGTTACATAATATATGTTATATAAAGAAGGGGAAGATACCAGTGATGCGTGAAAAAAATGGACAAGAAAACTTCACCAACTAGCAACCCATATGCCCATTCTACCATAACTGCAAAATCACCTAAGGGTCATCTATACAATACAATTAAATGCATCCTTGATGACAATATTTAGTAGGGATTAAGCAAGCTTTTGCAAATGGTATCTGAAAAAAGGACCCTATCTTTCTCATTACATAACTGTTTGAAAATACAAAGAATATAAGGTTCTATTATGCTTATTGCTTGTTGATTGTGAAAGAAAGCATTAACTTGGTAGGAAAAAATCCACCATTTTTCAGCATCTTCTATAATAAAATGTTTCCTATCCATAGACCAAGATCATTCATGATTCCTTGGGAGATATAATAACAGAAACCACCATGTTTGAGGTATAAAATCATGATAGATGTTCACCAAAAATATTCATCTCTGTGATGGAGACAGAGCAAGCATAGAGTCTAGCTTAAGTTTTGAGGTTCTCCAGGTGTTCCTATTTGTGAATGACACTATATTGATTTCGTCAAACCTTAGGGCATTGTAGAGTCTCCTGTAAGAGATCTATGAATACATAAAGTAGTTTAATGTCTCTATCCACACACACACACACACACACACACACACACACACACACACAAAAGATCAAATGGATGAAGAATATTTCATTATGCCTATGAGTGAATACCCTATAGAATTTTCCAAAATTATGACTATCTGAGACAGTCAATACATCTGGACAGTTGGCTAAACCCAGAGCTAAAAGGGAAAAATGAGGGAGCTGGATTGCTTTCTAGAAGTTGCAAATAATTTTTATTTATCCTCAAGCTTTTTAATAAAAATATTTTACTTGTATTGCTATCTATAAGCAAGACCTGGAACACCACAATCTTTGGAGAATTAAAGATGAACATCATATAGAGAGCAATGGAAAGGTATATAATGGGTGTGAGGAGACTGCAACCCATGACCAAGGAGGATTTTTGAGGAACAAGAGAAATTGATGTCATTGTAAATAAAACATGGATTAATCATGTGATGAGAGCAAAGGATGACTAGTGAACACCCAGTGTGCTCCACTGGTTAACTTGCAATATCAGGAGACATTGAGGTGCCCAGCATGTTGGCTGGACCTCTCTATGACAAACTTTGGGTAGGCTGTGGATGTGAGTCACACAGAATGAGCAACTATTAATAGATTGAGAAACATTGTTGGGAGGAACTCCTGAATCAAGTATTTACACAGTATTTATCTGAGTATTTGATTATATGATTACTATTAGACTGACCAAACTTGTATGTTCTATGAAATAGAATGCTTGTGTGAGCTAGGATTTTAACATCTTATTGCCTAAAACAGTCTATAACAAATCTAGGAAAAGTAGAGATGTATTCAAAAGGCAGAGTTAGGAAATTTCAGTATTCCAAACAAGTGGCTAAAGAGGCAGAAGGAAACCAGCAGAGTATAATGTTTCAAGTCAATGTAGGAGAGGTATCTAGTGAAAGGGAAAAGTCACCACTACCATAAGCTGCAAAGAGGTAAAGGAGAATAAATACAAAAAAATATATGCATGATGTGGTTCTTAGGAAAGAGTCATTGGTGGACATTGATGATCTTGGAGAGAGCCATTTCAATAGATGAATGGGGAAAGAAACCTGGAGAGGCTAAATAATGAGGAAGTAAGGATTCAAGTGTAGAAAACTTTTTCAGGAGTTAGGGCCAAGAATGGAAAAACAGAATTATAAGGGCTGAAAAAGTCAAGTGTAATACATAAATTTGTATAGTAGTTTAAGAACTGGAGAGAACAAAGTTTGCTTATAGGCAGATGAGACAGAGTCATTAATGAGGAAGATGTTGAAGATGGATGAGAAATGAGATAAATTGCTAAAGCAGGGCCCTGAAGGAACCTGGAAAGAATGGAATAAAAGACATAGGTAAAGAGGCTTGTTCTAGTTAGTAGTAAGTGTATCACTTCTGTGACCAGGGGGAAGAGAGGGTAATGATGCTAACACAGTTTGAGAAATGTGGGATGTGGGCTGAGAGAGCTTGTGTCAGACTCAGTATTCTCGGTGATCTATGAGGCTATGTCATCTGCCATAACTGTGAGCAATGTGGATAGATTTGGGAGTGGAGGGAAGGAAGGGGTTTGAGGACACATTGTGGAGGACAAAGAATTCATAAGAGTGAAACAGTTAATGGACTATGATGAAACTTTATTCTTAACTTGGTGTCTGCTAACTTTGTTTCTAAAATAATCAGATAACACTAATTCAATAAATTAATGCCCTTTGCAAACCCATGTATTTTGCTATATGAATTTTAAAACAGTATTCTCTAAAGAGTTCCATAGACTTTACTAGACTGATAAAGGGGCTTATGACATAAAAAGCATGAGAACCTCTGTTATCATATTATGAATTTATATATAATAAGGAGCTTAATAGACCATGATATCTTTGAGGATAGGGACTATATTGTGTTTTATTTCATTTTCATATCCCCAGTGTCTAGCACAATTATTTTTTATAGATGTAAAAAAAGGTTATCTACAACTATATATCCCATAATGTTTGGACACATAAGTCAATCACTCATTAAGGAAAATTCTAAGGACTCTTATTTCCCCAGAAATTGCATATACTTATACTTCAGGGTGATTGTGTCATGAGGCATGGACTTTGATTGTTGTAGGAGGCTGCATGGAGAGACAATTATGGTGTCATCTGGGAGGCCAAGAGTTCTGACATGTTCCTGAGACCCCATGGTGCATGGAGAGCTGAGAGACAGGCAGACAGAGTGAAATAGATGGACACATAGAGACATAGATAGACAAAGACAAAAGAGACACACACACACACACACACACACACGCACACACACACACACACAGAAATAGAGAGAGAGACAGACAACACACAACCAGAGACAGACAGCGATGAAAGTGAGAGAGAGAGAGAGAAAGAGAGAGAGAGAGAGAGAGAGAGAGAGAGAGAGAGAGAGAGAGAGAGAGTCAATTTTCTCCATTTAGGGCATCAGTCTCAGATTATTTCCTATACAATTTGCTCAGAGATGAGACTTCGGCCGCCAGTGTATGTACAGAGATCACTTTCTTTATTCCTTTGCTAATTGTTTTAGTCCTAATAAAATGTTTTCATTACATAATGCATGATCCTTGTCTGATTTGATAGCCTGCTACAAACTGAGTTTAGATGACCTAGAAGTTCCAAGTTAAGCTGAGATGGTGACTTGAATCAAATGAGGTACAATCCATCCAAAGACCCCACAGGGAATCCAGTAACCTATGTGATTCCAGAGAAAAGTGATGAGATATACATAAAAGGACATGATCAGATATTGACTGTCGAGTCTTCCTAAGAATCCCAGAGAGTGTACGTATGCTGTCCAGTTCCAATAACACACCTCTCCACACGGCCAGAGTTTAGTGTGTAGCTGGGTGGCTGACTTTACTTATGCTGGACCTATCCAGTCCAGCTGGCTTGTGACATACCTTAAGCCTTGCTCCTTTTTCTAGACTGCAGGACACAATGGCACATTTGCCGTATGTGAGAGGGAGCAGAATGCAGTAACCAAGTACCATTATAATAGCTGACTTTCCCCTGAACACGCATGACAATAACTAAAATCACATCATTCCATCTTTTTGGCATGCTGAGCCCACAAACTGCCTTATGAGTATTATGATCAGTCTGTGGGGACTATCTTTTGCCTTTCTTTGTGTATTCAAAACTTAGTACCTGGCATAGGTACTATTTAATAAATTTAATATTTATTTAATATTTAATAAATACTTGACTTTTATTGAATATTATATAGATAACTAAGTAGCACAGTAGACAGTATGTTGGACCTAAAGTTAAGAAATACCTGAGCTTCAATCCCATGTCAGACACTAGTTTTATGACCCTGAGCAAGTCGCTTTACTGTTGTCTGCGTCAGTTTCCTCATCTGTAAAAGGTGGATGACAATGGCACCTACCTCCCAGATCATATCCGTAAAATGCTTCACAACTTAAAAGTGCTAGGTAAATGCTATTATTCTCATTCTAATGCTTTATAAATCTTAAAGCATTATATAAATGCTAGCAACTGCTCCTACCACTGTAAGTTTAAAAAAAATTGGGGGGGGAGGTGAGGCAATCAGGGTTAAATGGCTTGCCCAAGGTCACACAGCTAGTAAGTGTCAAGTGTCTGAGGCTGGATTTGAACTCAGGTCCTCCTGATTCCAGGGTTGGTGCTCTATTTACTGTGCCACCTTCCTGCCCGACTGTAAGTTTTACAAAGCACTTCCCACCCCTCTCATCCTGGTCCTATAGGTTTATTGTTCCCATATAGCACTAGTAACTTCAATGAAGGGGAAAAAGAGAATGTAGTTGGCCTTATGCATCTAAAAAAAAAGCAGCAGCATATCAGACGCATACTAAATGTGCCATCAAGTGATAATGTGCAAAATACATTTAAAATACAAGGGCACGTACACTCATCTCAACTCATGCATCATCATGTTAGAAATAAATTGCATCGCACCAAGCTGGTTGCTATTTGAAAGCAATATTTACAGACCTCAATAGGTGGTGCTTTCATTACAGCCTGCTGTTGCTTTGGCAAGCTACTGAAGTCACAGAAATGTGGGATTTCCAGACCGGATTGTTGCCCCTTTTTCATGCTACACACCTTTTCCACTATAATCTCCTTCTAACAGAAGATCGGAGAACTGACAAGGACAGCTAGGTTGCTCAGTGGATAGAATGCTAGACTTGGAGATGGGAACACTTGGGTTTGAATCCTTCTTCAGACACCTATGAGTTGTGTGACCCTGGAGAAGTCACCTAATGTTTCTCAGCCTCTGTTTCCTCATCTACAAAATGGGGTTAATAATAGCACCTATTTTACAGCATAGTTGTGAGTATCAAATCAGATAAATATACATAGGGGTCCTTTGCAACCCATAAAACACTATGTAAATGCTACCTAACATCATCATTATTTTTATGCCATATTACAGATAGGACAGGAGAAAACCATAGTGGTCAATCTGTCATTTAACATACCTTTATTGTGCATCATTTCCTGATATGGAAAATTCAAAGTAAAAGAGGTTTATGACATTTCCAGTCTTCAAGGACCTCCACTATCTTGTTGAGGAATCAAAGCTAATATAAGAAACATATAAAAACTGGTATTTACTCAAATGCTCCAATGTGTACAGAGACAATAACTACTGTGGGATTTTACAGAAGAAAAAGATCAGTGTGGACTGAAGAAGTCAGGGAAATATTTAGATTTAAACTGGACCTTGAAGGGTGGGAAGAATTGGGTCTGTGAATGAGAGGGAGGACACTTTAGACAAGAGCAGTTGTGTTTATCTTAGTCTAAAGGAAAGAATGAGTCAATCATATGAGAAGAGTGAGGAGACAGGCCTTGTTAGGACAAAGATTGTGAGTTGAAGAGTAATGAAAGATATGGATGTGTGTTGGAGAAGTGAAAAATAAATTCTGGAGTACCCTGAAAACCAAACAGAGGGATTTTGATTTTATATGCAGTGAAGAGCCAATGAAGTTTCTTGAGCTGGTCAGTGACAAGATAGAAGTGTTGTTTTAGAAAGATTAGTTTTGTTTGTAATGTACAGGATGGGGTGCAGGGGTACGGGGAACCTGCAGCCTCCAGGCCACATATGACCTCAAGTTTCACTACAGGGTCACAAGTGGCCTCAAGGCTGCAGGTTCCTCACCCCTGGTTAAAAGGGAGGGAAATTGAATATAGATGGGCTATTGGGGCAGAAGAGGGCTTTAGTTATTCAGGCTAGAAGCAATGACAGTCTTTTCTAGGGTGGTCATGGGAGTACAAAACAAAAGATAAATGTGGAAGTTGGTTTCCAGAGGCAGAATCAAGCACAGACCTCTTTCTCATAATATGGAGTGTATCCAGCAAGCTGTTTGGCCTCTAATTGGGACCCTAGTATCACCTTCCCTTCCAGGTCTCTCTACTTAGTCAAAAAACAGGTGGTTTTTTATGGGAGCTATTGGGAGAGTAAGAGAAGTGAGTCAAAAAAGAACCTGGCATGGCATCCTCACTTGAAGACAGATCAAGGCACTAGAGTTTTAAACCCCTCCAGCCCTTTCAGGCCAAAAGGCCTAAAAGAGAAGAGAACATTCAGAGGGAACAGCCAGGACTGAGAACTCCAGTCTCCCTCCACTATCAGAATTGCAATCAATCAGTTTATGCAAATGTTTAATTTTCCCCTTCTCCTGACTAGGGAAGCCTTATCATTTGCACAATAGTATTATTAATATCTAGGACTTGGAAAAACAAAAGGGATGTTTAAATCTCAGACTTTTAAATCCACCAATTTGTAGTACTCCCTGCCTTGCTAAATTTCCCACATTTGAGACTGTTTGATGTTCTGCAAGTTCCCCCCCCCCCACCTCTCCTTTCCTCCTGATAAAACATTAAATCAGTAGGTTCCCCCCCCCCGCTTCTCTCTCCAAAGACATTTTTGCTGGTAACTGAAATTCTCTTTAAATATGTAGAGTTCTGAAGGGAATGTCGACTGCGGTGGTGATATTTCAAATTGTTAGACTCTGTAACTTTGGGCTGTAAAATACAAGCCTATTAAAGTCCGTAATTCAAAAAGCAACCGTCATGTGAATATGGAGCAGAGACAGACAACTGAGTAGATCACTAGGAGCCAGAAAGCCAGGGCTAATTCTTACTTTGGGCCACCAACAGAGCTTTGGCCTTTGGGGCAGTGGCTCAGTTTGGAGCATCTCCAGGGTGTCAGAGACCAATCTTTTACAAGGCCTATTCCCTTATATCTTGCAAAGCACTTGGAAATCCTGGGGTCAGAGAAGCCACAGAAGGAAGAGATTTGTCTATGTTCTTTCACCACTGCGAAGGGGAAAAGAGCAAGAGGGAAACCTGACTAGAGGGGAGAATTTCCATGGAGGTCAAAAGATAATGGAACAGGGCCAAAAATGCCCTTTCTATCCAAAGGTTGCTGGGGAGACTGTGCAGAAGTAGGCTCAATCTGACTCATAAGTAGAAGTAGAAAATGACTTACAGCTGCAGTAAGACTTACAGACTTACAGCTGATTTGGGGGTGACCAGAGTCATCTATTACAGATTAGAAGTCTTTTCCCCACCTCAAACATTTTTGTTTAAGTAGATTAAACCATAGCAGGACAGGGATTGAGACTGGACTTGTGATTTCATTGACCGTCTTTGATCTAGGGAACTTCTACCAATACAGGTCAGCATTTTCTTTATAATTTATAGTCTTAGAGAAATGCCTAGAGTTCTGAAAGGTTAATGGATCTGTCCAAGGTGACATAACCAGTATGGCTTAGGGTTGGTCTTCCTAGCTTGGAGAATAACCCTATATCCACTATGCCAGATACCAATGTTATTTGAAGAGAAGGTGACTACCACCCATTATACCCCCCCCCCCCCCCACACACACATTAGTTTAACAGCCTACCTCTTGTAATCTAGCAAACCCCAGGGACTATGGGTAGAATATTGCTAAATTCTGATTGGGAGGCAAAGGCAGATCAAGAAAGATCTATAAAGGAAGTTCAGTCTGAGGAAGACAGGCTCTAATAGGGGTAGTCAATGTGAATGGGGGGAGGGGAAGAAGGTGGAGGAAGCATTGGCTATAAGTTCCATAGGAACTGAAGTGGAAGGATAGAGGCAAAAGAGAGAAGGGAGAATGATAGTAGGGAGAGAGGTGAGTATTGTCTGTGGCTCCAGTTTGTCAAAGATGTTTTAACTCTTAGTTGTTGGAGCTCTGATGTTAGGAAGCAAGAGCATCATTCATTTATTTAATTCTCTTGCCCATACTGTTATTCACTGATCTCTTCCCTCCCTTTCATTGCTATTCTCAAAAAAGACAAAAAGTGTTCAACTGATGCCTCACTTATTTTACCATTCGTTCATTTTCTTCTCAATCCCTGGCATCTTCTTTCCAAAAGTAACCAATCATCTAATAGCTGCCAAATCCATTGTCTTTTTTTTCTCCTCCTTGTGTTAAATATAATGTTTGACTCTATTGACGACCCCTTCTCCCTGAATGTTCTTTCCCCTCTCAGATTCAAAGGCACCGTTGTCTAGGTTTGCCAACCTCTTTGTATCCTGGAATACTCTCTCTCCCATTTTTCTATCAGAACATCTAGTTCCTATTAAAGGTACTCTGCTGGTCAGAACCTACTCAAAACCATGGTTCCTAAGCCCTCACTAATGTATTTAGCTTCAAACAATTAGTTCAAACAAACAAGTTAAATCAAACAACATAGAAAAGTGACAGATTTATATCTTCAATGTAAATATGGAGTGCACTGTCACATAGGTTACAGGTCAACTAGGGAGGGCACATGTGCAGAGAACATGTGTGACTGAGAACCATGCATGGAAGACACATATAGAGAACTTCTATGGCCAGGTGTAAGGGTTATGGGATTTAAAGATCTTCCATGCGACATTGGACTTGCTGACATAGCAGGAAGGGGCGGGGCAAGAGGAAGAGAAAAAAAAGCTAGAGTTCTGTTGGGGACAGTTGGGGACTGTTGGTGGCCATGGCAACAGCAGCAGCAGCAGTAACAGCCGAGGTAGAGGTGGAGGCGCAAACCCCTTTTTGAGCCAGCCAGAATTTCTGCTAAAGACTCTTGTTGGGGACTGCCAGGGACTGGAACTTCGGGGGGCCGGAGTTGTGAGCACGCTTCCTGGACGCTGAGCAGTTGCTGTGAGTGGGGAGAGAAGGACCTTTGCCTGAGGTAGCCTGTTCTGTTTCGAAGGCTTAAGAATGTGGTTGGTTACTACATTAACTACTTGTGCCAATTTCATAACTACTCTGATGGCTTTGACTTTCTGGTTTTGGGACTCAGTTATTTGGTATTTTAATAAATGTTCTGTCTTTATCCCCCATATAGAGAGCCTGATATATTTTGTGATTAATAATCACATAAGCCTATTTATAATTGCCATAGGCATAGTGAATATTGCATTGTTAATACACCAGGGTAAATGTATGGTAAGGACAGTCCCACACCTATGTTGTTGCAGGGTTTTTGCTATCTATATCTATTAGAATCAATGAGCATTTATTTCATGCCTACTTTGTGCAAAACACTGTGTACTGGGGAAGCAAAGGCAAACAAACAAACAAAAAAAGGAAACAGTCCCAGCCCTCAAGGGAACTGGAAACATAAGCAAATACATGATCATCTGAGGAGACAGTAAACACCAAAAACTTTGGAATGACAAAAGGATTCATAGAAGAGACAGCTTCTGAAATTAGTTTTTGAAAGAGGATTCTGAAAGGTAAGTATGAGAAGGAAATTTGTTTTGTTTAGTTATTTGTATTTGTATTTTAATTTCCAAATGCTTTCTTTCACTCCACCTCTTTCCCAACCCATTGAGAAGGCAAGAAATATGATAACCATTTTATACACACATATATACATACATACATACATACATATATATATATATATATATGTATGTATGTATAGTCAAGCAAAACATAGTTCAGTATTGTCCATATTCCAGAAAAAATAAATAAGCAAATAAATAAATGAATAAATAAATAGAGGAAAAGTCTATAAATTTCAGTGTGCTCTCTGAGTCCATCAGTTCTCTATCTGGAATTGGATTCCATTTTACATCACGTATGCTTTGGATTTGTGGTGGGTCACTGTATTGCTCAGAGTTACTAAGTCTTTCACAGTTTTACCATTACTGTATGGATCATTCTCCAGGTTCTGCTCACTTCCCTTTCATCAGTTCATATATATCTTACTAGGTTTTTCTGAAACTATCCCTTTCATTATTTCTTACAGCACAATAATATTCCATCACATTCATATACTATAACTTGTCCATCAGTTCCCCATTTGATGGGCATCCCTTCAGTTTCCAATTCTTTACCACCACAGAAAGAGCTTCTATAAATATTTTTGTACATACAGATATTTTTTCTTTTTCTTTGATCTCCTTGGGGCATAGATCTCCTAGTGGTATTGCTGGGTCAAGGGCCACAGTTATATAGCCCTTTGGGGATAGTTCTAAACTGTTCTACTGAATGGTTGGGCCAGTTCACAGCTCCATCACCATGTACCAGTGTACCTATTTTTTCATATCCTTCTAGCATTTTTCATTCTCCTTTTCTATCATCTTAGCCAACCTAATGAGGGAGTACCTCAGAGTTATTTAATTTGCATTTCTCTTATCAGTGATTTTTCATGTTCATATTAATTCCCAGCTTTGATTTCTTACACTGAAAGCTATCTATTCATAGCCTTTAAGCATTTAACAACTTTAGAACACCTCATTTATATATAATATATAGATATACATCTAGAGATATATCTCTATCTCTGTCTATCTATCTATCATCTATTTAACTCAGTTCTATATATATTTGAGAAATGAGACTTTTATCAGAGAAATTTTCCATAGTGTCCCCACTCCTCTGATTTCCTGCTTTTCTTCTAAATCTGGCTTCATTTGTTTTGTTTGCACAAAACCTTTTAAATTTTATATAACCAAAATTATACATTATATGTTCCATGACTTTATCTCTTATTTGGTCTTGAACTCTTCCCCTGTCCATAATTCTGACAGGTAATTTCTTCCATGCTGCCCTAATTTGCTTATTTTATCATCCTTTATGTCTAACTCATGTACTCATTTTGACATCATGTTAATATACAGTGTGGGATGTTGGTCTGTACCTCATTTCTGCTAAACTGCTTTCTAGTTTTCTAATAACTTTTATTAAATAATGAGTTCCTGACCTATTAGGGAACTGTGTTCAGTTGCTTCTATATATTATGTACCTAATCTATTCCATTAATCAACAATTCTATTTCTTATTTAGTACCAGATTTTTCTTTTTATGATTACCATTATGTGATATAGTTTGAGATTTAGTACTACTAGGTTCCCTTTCTGCATCCCGCCCCCGCCCCCCACATTGATTCCCTTCAGGTTCTTGACCTTCTGTTGTTCCAAATGAATTTTGTTATGATTTTTTTCTAGCTCTATAAAACAATTTTTTGGTAGTTTGATTGGTATGGCATTCAAGAAAATTAATTTAGTAGACTGGCAATTTTTATTATATTGGTTCAGCATACTCATGAGCAATTAATATTTCTCCAAATATTTAGATCTATCTTTATTTGTGTGGAGAGTGTTTTATAATTGTGTTCATATAATTCCTGTGTGTATATCTTGGCACAAGACTCCCAAGTGTTTTATATTGTCTGCAGTTGTTTTAAATAGAACTTATCTTTCTATCTCTTGTTGCTGGATTTTGCTGGTAATATATAGAAATGCTAATGATTTGTGTGGGTTTATTTTATATCCTACAACTTTGCTAACGTTGTTCGTTGTTTTGACTACTTTTTTTAGTTGACATTCTAGGGTTCTCTAAGTATACCATCATATCATCTAAAAAAAGTCAGTTTTATTTCCTCATTTCCTATGCTTATTTTTCTAATTTCTTTTTCTTGTCTTGTTGCTATAGCTAGAATTTCTAGTAAAGTATGAATCTTAATGGTGCTAATAATGGTCATCCTTGCTTCACCTCTGATCTTATTGGAAAGGCTTCTAGTTTATTTCTATTACAGATAATGCTTACTTTTGGTTTCAGATAGATACTATTTATCATTTTAAGAAAGGCTACATAAACCTAGCCGTGTAACCCTGGGCAAGTTGCTTAACCCCAATTGCCCTAAAGGGGCGGCTAGGTGGCGCAGTGAGTAAGAGCGCCGGCCTCGGAGTTGGGATGACCCGAGATCAAATCCAGCCTCAGAAAATCCCACACATCAATAATGACTAGCCGTGTAACCTTGAGCAAGTTACTTAACCCCAATTGCTTTAAAATTAAAAAAAAAAAAGAAAGGCTACATTTATTCCTATGCTTTCCAGTGTTTTTAGCAGGAATGGGTATTATATTTTGTTAAAGGCTTCATTTATATTTATTGAAATAATCTTTATTTTTGTTGTTTTTGTTATGATATAATCAATTATGCAGATAGTTTTCTTAATATTGAACCAGTTCTGCATTACTGAAATAACTCCAACCTAGTCATAGTGCATGATCTTTATGATATGTTGCTGAAATCTACTTACTAGTATTTTATTTAAAATACATGCATCAATATTCATAGTGAAATTTGTCTATAGTTTTCTTTCTCTGCCTTTGCTTCCTGTATTTAGGAAAGCAAACCATATTTGATTCATAGAAGGAATTGGTAAGTCTTTTTACTTATTTTTTAAACAGTGTATATGTAATCTGAATTAATTGTTCTTTAATTGTCTGGTAGAATTTGCTAGTAAATCTTTCTGGTACTGGGATTTTTTCCTAGGGAGCTCATTTATGGCTTGTTCAATTTCTTTGTCTAAGCTAGGGTTATTTAAGTATTCTGTTTCTTCTTCTGTTGAGTTACACAATGTATATTTTTGTAAATATTCATTCATTTCATTTAAATTGTCAGTTTTATTGGCATATAGTTGGATAAAATAGCTCCCAATAATTGCTTTAATTTCATCTTCATTGGTTGTGTATTCATTCCTTTTATTTTTTTATACTAGTCATTTGGTTTCTTATTTCTTTTCTTTTTTAAATCAAGTTAGCCAATTATTTGTCTATTTTATTGTGGTTTTCTTTTTCACAAAACCATCTCCTAGTTTTATTTCTTAGTTCAATGTTGCTTTTTTTCCCCAAAGGTTTTCTTTCAATTTTATTAATCTAATCTTGATTTTTAGGATTTCTATTTTGGTGTTTAACTGGGGCTTTTAATTTGTTCTTTTAATAATTTATTGATCTGTACTTTATCTCTTTTGTTGCTATATCTTGAGATATAATTTTTTTCCTTAAGTACTTATTTGGCTGCATCACATAGATTTTGGTATGGTATCTCATCATTATATTTAATTATTGATTGTTTTATGATTTATTCTTTAAATCACTCTTTCTTTAGGATTAGGTTATTTACTTTCAAAATAATTTTAATCTATATTTCCATGGCCCTTTATTAAATATAATTTTTATTGCATTGTGATCCAAAAAGGGTGCACTTAAAATTTCTGCTTTTTACCATTAGGCTGTGAGATTTTTATGCCCCAATATATGGTCAATTTTTGTAAAAGTGACATTACTGCAGAAAAAAATGTATGCTCTTTTCTATTCCCATTGAGTTTTCTCCAGAGGTCCATCATATTTAACTTTACTAAAATTTTATTTATCTCCTCCACTTATCTCTTGTTTATTTTATGAAGAGACTGTTCTGAGATGGGTAAATTGAGGTCCCCCACTAGAATAGGTTTATATCTATTTTTCTTATAATTCATTTAACTTTTCCTTCAAGAATGTGCATGCTATACCATTTGTTGCACATATGTTCATTATTGTTATTAATTCATTATCTATAGTGCCCTTTAGTAAAAAGTAATTTCATTGATGATTTCTTTTAATTAGGTCTAGTTTTGCTTTTGTTTTAATCATATTTGCTACTCCTGTCTTTTTATTTTTAACTTTTTCTGATGCACAATAGATTCTGCTCTAATAGTTCATTTTAACTCTGTGTATGTATTTCTGTTTCAAGTGTCTCTACAGGCAACATATTGGATTCTGCTTTATAATTCATTCTGCTATCCTCTTCCATTTTTGGAGTGAATCCATTCCATGCACATTCACAGTTATAATTGTTAACTGTGTATTTCCTTTTACATTCTCTCCTACTTATCCTTCTCTTTTTTCAACCTATTCTCTCCTCAAAAGTTTGTTTTGCTTCTGACCACTGCTTCTCTTACTCTATCCTCCTTCTTATCACACCTCCCCCTTTTTCTCCTCAGGTTCCTTCCCCACCACCACCACCACTTCCTTGTTGGGTTAGATGAATTTCTATACCCAGTTATATATCCGTGTATTCTTCCACCTTTGAACCAGTTCAGATGAGAATGAGGTTCAAACATTGCCTACTCTCTGGAGCCCCATTTCTCCCTCCACTGTAAAAAACTCTTCCATATTCTTTTGAGGCCATCCAAGCATTATAGACTCACATTCATTTATTATGTACCTACTATGTACCAGGCACTATACTAAGTTCTTTACAAATATTATTTCATTTTATCTACACAATAAGTCTGGGAAATATTTGCTATTATTATCCTCATTTTATAGTTGAGGAAACTGAGGCAGAAAAAGTCAAGTGACTTGCCCAGGGTCATACACCTAATAATTATCTGAGGCTGGATTTGAACTCTGGTATTTTTGAATCCTGTCATTATAAATAAGGCACCAAAACCCTGTTTCCCACTGTGGCCAAATCACCTTGTCACCTAACTGAGATTCATCTTGGGTCATCAGCTGAGTTGGCTCTTTCATATCATTTTCAGCTTATAACTGAGAATCTAAACTTTAGCTCTTCAGAATCTCTTGATATCCATCTAGACTCCTATATGCTAAAATGTAGTGATTAGAAAGCCACTCCCTGATCAGGGTGGGAGTACAACTCTATAGTTATTGCTAAGGCAATGAGCCACTACACCAATCAAAGGCTCTAAAGAAAAGTCAGAAAGAGTTTCCCCTGAGCCAGTATGCATTTTATTTCATAATTTCCTATATCTGAGATTGTATCACTATCTGTTGTCCCAGACACAATCTGAGTGAGAATTAGGAAATCCGTGTATCTCTCATGTAACACCTTAGGAGATATTGTGTCACCAAGACCTACTGAGGGACACTAATCCAAAGGAACCCCATAAAAGTTGGATAACTACTATTATTAAGCACCTGCTATGCAGGAGAAACTATACTATGTGTTTACAAATATTTTATTTTATCCACATAACAACCCTGTGAGGAGAAGCTGGGCTGTGAAATCCATTTCACTCTCAAGATTCTCTTTCAGCATTCCCTGCTGAAGTACGGCAGAGTATAATTTTTCACAAGGTCTATTCATTTATATTTTGAAAAGTTCTTGGAGATCTTAGGGTCAGAAAAGCCATGGAATGAAGGGACATTTTGTGGTATAAAGGTACCATTGGGGTACAAAGAGTAAGAGAGAGGCAAGCTTGACTATGGAAACAATTTCTGGGGGGACAGCATAACTAGATGCAACCAAAAAAAAAAAAAGACCTTGAATGATTCAGAGACAAAACTAAGCAAAAGAGGCCAAGTAATTATCCTCTACCCACCTTGAACCACATTCTTGCCTTTAGTATATAGATTTGTCAGGAGGAAAAACAAGCACAAAAATAACAAAATTCAGCCTTTGTTTCCATATTTTGGCCAGCAAAATATTACACTATCTCCATATATCTCTAACCATTCATTTCTTACCCCAGTGTATCCTTGCTTTCTGTCTATTCCTTTAAGGTGAGTTTAACCCAAAGTTCAGTCCTTGTCTTCTGGAAATCTTATTCATTCTCAGTTTCAACTACTGCCTCCAAACCTGTAATTTTAGCTGTGATCTCTTCCCTGAACTTCAGGCCATCTACAACTGCCTACAGAATATCTCCAACCTGATCCTCCCACCAATAGCTCACACTCAATATATTGGAAACTACCCTTATTATCTTCCCCTCTAATTTCCCACTAATTATCTCTGACTCTATTTGTCTATCTGGCTTCATTATTTCTTTTACTAGCACTAACATATATCCTCTATCCCATGTCCATAACCTTAGTGTTGATTTCATTTGTCTTTCATTCATACTTACCAGTCCTATTCAGTAAGGTATCAATTCCAGTAAACTCTGCCGCTGCAATATCCTTTGCTTCTCTCCTCTCCTCCCCATTGCCAGCCCTTATCCTGAAGCATAGGGGTTATTGACATCACCTCCTAACTTACTTTACTGTCTCTACTCTCTTTCCATTACAATTTATCCGAATTGCTACTAAACTAATCTTTCCTCTATGAAGATCTTGTCATATCATTCCACTACTCAAAAATCTTCATCAGATCCCTATTTTTTCTGAATAAAGTACAAAATCTTTTGCCTAAAATTAACAACCCTCAACAATCTCTATCCATTAGTCTAGCTAACTACACTCCCTGGCCATCTTCTCAGTAATCTCACCAGTAACCTTGTTTCTCCAACCAGAAACTTCCTGGCAAATTTAATACTTCCATTTCTGAACATTCTACCCTGGGATACCCACTTTTCACTTTTAGAAACAGAAAAAACACCCACCTCCAAATCTGTTTTATCCTATAATTCTCTGTTCTCTTTCTGGACGTTTACTCAAGCAGCCACCTTCAGTCTCCTCCTCTGATTGGTGTCCGTACATTTGAGGAAGAACCCACACCAGCCATGATGACTTCAAATCTGGTTCAGTCCAAGACTCCCAGGTATCCTTACTCTGTTAACTCTTATACTATACCTTTCTTATGTGTCCTTTTCATATTCTATTTTGTTTTGTAGTTTTGTCTTCATGTCATCTCCTATTGAGTTCAGGCTATATCTTATTTATCTCTGTGTTTCTCACAGTGGAGCAGCTAGGTGACACAGTGGATAGCACACTGGTAGAATTGGGAAAACTCAACTTCCTCAGTTCAAATCTGGCCTCAGATACTTACCAGCTATGTGACCCTGGACAAGTCACTTAACCCTGTTTGCCTCAGTTCCTCATCTGTAAAATGAACTATCGAAGGAAATGACAAACTGCTCTAGTACCCTTGCCAAGAAAACCCAAATGGGGTCATGAAGAGTCAGACAATTGAAACAACTCAACAACAATAGTCTCTCTCAGTGCAGTAGGTATTTAGCAAATGTTTATTGGAAAAAAGAAATAAATTAATTAACTGGCTACCATTGTTATCGGGGATGAGATCTATACCTGTTAATAGCAGACTTCATGACCTGAGGCTTCTTAATCTGAGACCTTTGAACTGTAATAAATTTTTTTGAAAAGATGACAGTATTTCAATATAATTGGTTTCCTTTTCAATTATATGAATTTTATTCTGTCCATTTAAAATATTTTTTTTCTGAGAAAGGGTCCATAAACCTCAGTAGACTACCAAAGGGATCCATGGTACCCACGAAGGTAAGTACTCCTGGTTTATACTTATTTGGAAGGATTATATCAATTGGAGGGACACAACACCTTCCTCTTTTTTCCAACTTTAGTGCACAATTGTTTTTGGATAGTATAAAAGACTACTACTGGTGCTGAGCAGAGTAGAGGCCAAGCAATCCTATCAGCAGGGAAAGTAAATGTGAAACTACAAAAGAGTTAAGGGGGCTAGGAAGGCAGGAGTGTTGTAGGTGAAGACACATGAGAATACAAAGATCTGTTAGGAAAATTGTATCAAAGGGTCTGAAGTTAAGCAGTGGATCCAATTAACTGACTGATGTATGGATATATGCAGGTTCAAGTAATGCAGAAAAATTTTGCGCTGGGCCTTGGGAATTTTGATGAGTATTTTATATGCAGTGGACACCAAGGTAGAAATTCTACATGCAGGTTTAAACTAAGCAAAGTTTCCTGAACATAGTTTAGAGATAGCAGAAATGCAGGAACAAAACTTTCCCAGTCAAATAGATGACTGGTCATTGCATCCTGGACTATTCTCCTTTGGGGATTTCCTGCCTCTCAGACACCCTTAGAAGAAAACATTGTTACTCTGCTGCTTTCTGTCCAAGTCCTAGTGCAGTATAAAGGAAGGGGGCAAGGGGAGGAGGTTCTGGTGGAGATTGGTTGGCTTTCAAGGTAGAGTTTCAGTTTATCCTGGGCAGAGTGACTGTGATATTAAAGTTGGTTCAGCTAATCAAAGTCCTTAGACCAGTTCCACTTAATTGCAGTCCTTGGTGACTAAGATACCAGACCAAGAAACATCAGCCTGGGTTATCATAGCCCTGAGAGAAGAGTTTCCTTTGGGTGGCAGTGGTAATTTTCCATCTGCTTTAAAATGATATTCCAAATTATTAAACAGGATGGAGTAAATAGTTTTCCCTGTATGGCTTTAATTCTATTATATATTTTTTTTCAGTATTTCCCCTCCCTCTCACATTTCTCCCCTCCCTCACTGAGCTATGCTATTGAAAAGTAAATTTGATGGAAGTGGTTGGGAGGTAATGTTTAGCATTAGCATATCAAACACACCCAATAACCAGAATGGAAATTAGTAGAATCTAAGCTTTACTGCTCTGATGGCTGTACTAAATTGAGGTTAATGTCACCCCATCAGTCTTTTCTGGCTTAAACAAAGAATGGAGGAATAGAGAAGATATTATTTGAAGTTCCCCTGGGTCCTTGTTTATGAGGAAATAAATACACCAAAAAGGATGGATGGAAAGAAGGAAGGAAGGAAGGAAGGAAGGAAGGAAGGAAGGAAGGAAGGAAGGAAGGAAGGATAGATTTAGATGTAGAGAGGAAACTCAGAGATGATTTAATCCTACACTTAATGCTACTTACTACCTGTGCAACCCTGGGCAAGCCATTTAGTTTTTCCTAAATGACCCAGTAGATACAACACCAGACCTGGAGTCAGGAAGACATGAGTTCAAATCCTGCCTCAGATATTTACTACCTGTGCAAGCTTGGGCAAGCTAGTTAATGTCTGTCTGCCTCAGTTTCCTGATCTATAAAATGGAGTTAAAGAAAATGGGGATCTAATGAGATAATATTTCTAAAGAACTTTGCAAACCTTAAAGCACCATTTAAATGCTAGCCATTATTATTATGGATCCCACTTTCCTTTTTTGTAAAATGACAAGCAGGTTAGACTAAATAACCACCACTTCTAGTTTAAATCTATGATTATTTTACTTCAAAGACAGTGTTTTCTTGCACTACATCAGGAAAGAAAAAAAGAGAAGGAAGGAAGGAAGGAAGGAAAGAAGGAAGGAATGGAAGGAGGGAGGGAAGGGAAGAGAGAGAGACAGAGAGAGAGAGAGAGACAGAGAGAGAGAGAGAGAGAGAGAGAGAGAGAGAGAGAGAGAGAGAGAGAGAGAAAGGAAGGGAGGGAGGAAGGAAGGAAGGAAGAAAAGGGAGAAAGAGAAAGAAAGAAAGAAAGAAAGAAAGAAAGAAAGAAAGAAAGAAAGAAAGAAAGAAAGAAAGAAAGAAAGAAGAAAGAAAGAAAGGTAGAAAGGGAAAGGAAAGAAGGAAGGAAAGAAAGAAACATGTTAGTGGAATATATATGTATATTCTCTGATATATAACTTAATAAAAGTTTATGGACCCAAGATAAGGAAGCCACACTGAACAGATGCACTGGGACTGAAATATGGTCCAATTAAGTCTGTAACAGGGTGAGCTTTACTTTGAGCATTCTCCAAGTTGAAATGAAAGCTTTGCAGAACAGATAAATCAGGAGACATAAAATAAAAACGCTGATCTGGCACTGTTCCTGAAATGAAGGGGAAGGCAGTGCCTGGTCAGCCCCTTGGCTTGGGGGGATAGAGTAGAGGGGTTCCCCCCTTAGGCAAAATGTATGACCTTAGTGGTCTCCCAAATGGTTTCTGCTCCCCCACCAAATGCCTAGCAAATAAATAGAGGCTATTTAAACAATTTCAATTAATACCACCCGCTGTTAGGATTTATAGAGGGCATAGGCAAGGGATACTTGACTCAATTAAGTGGTTTGCTTTAACTGACTCTCCAAATGGGTTCTGCCCTATGGGCAAGCATTTTTTTTTTTTTTGATAGTTTTCAGCTAACTAGCTTCCTATGTGAGAGATTTGCCTTGAGAAGTAAGAATGTGCACCTCTCACCTATCATAATTCTACACATTTTTCAGGGTTCAAGTCCTCCCCCCCCGTGTCTGTCCCCTACCTACATCTCACTCAGACTCTCTTCTAGCTGGTGCCTATGATTCTCACCGCTATCCCAACACTGGGCTAACATCTGGATTTTACATATATAGGGGGCTTGACCTGGGCAAACCCAGGTCTCCTAACATGCAGGCAACTCTACATCCTGTATTTTTCTACTAAATAGGCTGGGGCAGTCTCCTTGGATTAGCTGGAACAGACTGTCTTTAAAACTGCCAGACTGGGACAATCTCATTTTCATTCTTCCATGCTCTTTCCTGGTGCATCTAATGGGTGAAGATCACACCCACATGGAGGGTGCCTTGAACTGAACAGAAAAATGCTTCTGGGGTGTTTATTTCTGTTTTGTTTCATTTATCCTTCTTGGTTTCAAGTACCCATGGCGATTTCCTCCAGCAATCCTGTATGAGACCCCAGAGTTTGATCTATAGCTACCTTAGAGCCAGAATTGCCTGTGGAATTTTGTAGCTAGTCCAGGAGAGAAGCCTAGAGGGTGCCAAGTCTGAACTTGGGTCAATGACTATGTTTTATCAGAATTGAGCTAAGTTGTTTGTAAATTTTTATTATACTTTTTTAATTAAATATTTCTTTGTAAAAGCTATTTCAACTGTTAGTGGTTAATTTGGTACAGGACACTACCCCCATATACTTGAGGGAACATCATTGATGCCATTTGGCTAAAAGCCTAGACACCCTCTCTCACCATAATCCCCCTTTAAGAGTACAGGAGAACTCTGAGGCAACGAGGGAAATATAACATACCTGGCCTTTGGGCAATAGCAGCCAGAGTAGCCAGCGTTACACCTAGCATGTGAGTCCCCTGAGAAGGGACTGAGGATGGAATACTGGGAAGATTCTGGGTCTTGTCCTAAAAATTCCTCTCTGGTTAATTACTAGCTATGTGACAGTGGGTAAGTCATGTCAACACTTTGAGCCTTGGGTGTTGTTCATCTAAAATAGTAGGTTAATAATATACTATCTATTTCACAGGATTGTTGTGAGAAAATGTTTAAAGATAGGACTAGATCTATGACATCACTAGCTCAAGGAGTTCCTTTATGGAGACATAGAGAGCTGCCCAGAGTTTTGAGAATATTTAAGGAGATTTGCTCAGGGTAACACCTAGGGTGAAAAGAAGAACCAGAGAGATGTTCCTGACAGCACAGTTTTTATCTCCTGCAGTTCCTGTCCCTTGAGGGAAGGTTGTTTAAGGCCTGGGGAGAGACTCATTTGTGCCAGCACAAGGCAACTTTCTTCTGTCAGCCCGATTCCCCCAATTTCTGTGTGAGAAGGGGCTCTGGTGCAAAGAGGGCTAACCTTCCCTTTGACCTCAGGCCTTCCATCTCCTGCTGCAACTGTCCCTTGAGGGAGAAGAAAGAGGAAAGTCAGTGAGGAGTAGGACTTTGATCTCCTGTGGTGTAGTTTCCTGCCTTATCTCCCATCTTCACAGAGAAGTAAATTGGGTTCTCCCTTATGACTGTCTGCCTTCCATCTTGTGCCCTACTTGGCTCCAGTCTGATTTCCAGTCCCCTTTGAGTAAAGAAGTGGCATCTTCTACTCCATGACAATTATTCTAACACCTGGTCATTCCTTACTGGCTTTTTCCTTATTACCCACAAACATGCTTATGTCTCCTGCTTCTTCAAAAAATCCTCACTTGTTCCTTGCATCTCTCTAATTACCATCCTATATTTCTTCTGCCCTTTGTGGCTAAACTAGAAAAGGTCACCTATAATAGGTGCTTCCAATTCCTCTCCTCTCACTTTCTTCTTAACCCTGTACAATCCGGCTTCCAATGTCACTGTTCCATTAAAACTGCTCTCTGCAAAGCTGGCCATGATTTTTTAATTGCCAAGTCCAGGGGCCTTTTTCCATCCTCAATATCCTCAGTCTCTTTGTAGCTTTAGACACTGTTGATCCCCCTTTTCTCCCTGTTCTTCTCTTCTTCTAGGTTTTCCGAACACTACTCTTTCCTGAGTCTCTTTCTGTCAGACGGACCACACTTTTGTCTCCTTTACTGCATCAATGTCCAGATCGCAGCCTTGGACCACAGGTATCCCACAGGGCTCTCTCCTGGGCCCTCTTCTCTTCTCCCTCTGCATTACTTCCCTTGGTGATTTCATCAGCTCACTTTGATTTTATCATCACTATGCTTTTCTTGTTGTTCAGTCATGTCCAACTCTTCATGGCCCCATTTTGGGTTTTCATGCCAAAGATACTGGAGTGGTTTGCCGTTTCCTTCTCCAGCACATTTTACTGATGAAGTGACTGAGACAAACAGGGTTAAGTGACTTTTCCAGGGTCACACAGCTAGTAAGTGTTCTGAGGTCAGATTTGAACACAGGAAGATGAGTCTTCCTAACTTCAGGCCTGGCACTCTATCCACTATACACCTATCTGCCTCATCTCTGTGCTAATAACCCTCAAATCTACCTTTCCTGCCCCAAACTCTAATGACTTCCAATTTCACATCCCCAACTGGCTTTCAGACATCTCAAACTGTATGTCCATTAGACTTCTTAAATTCAACGTGTCCAAAATGGTGCTCATTATCTTTCCCCCTAGCAACCCCTCCCCTGACTCCTAACTTCCTTCTTACTATAAAGGGTAACACTATCCTCCCAGACCTTTAGACTCATGACCTAAGAATCATCCTCAGCTCTTCACTGTCTCTCACCCTCCATATCTAATCCGCTACCAAGACCTGTTAATTTTACCTTTGCAACATCTCTCCAATATCCTCCCTTCTCTACTCTAACAAGGCCCCCACTCTGACTCAGGCTCTTGTCATCTCATCCCTGGACTGCTAGTGGGTTTACCTGTCTCAAGTCTCTCCTCACACCAATTCATCCTCCATTTAACCACCCAAATGATTCTCCTAAAATGCAGATCTGACCACGCCACATCCCCACTCCACCCCTACTCTCAATTCAATAAACTTCAATGGCTCCCTATCGCCTCCAGGAGCAATTACAAAATGCTCTGTTTGGCATTCAAAGTCCTTTATAACCTAGCTCCCTCCTAGATTTCCAGGCTTCTCACACCTTACTGCCCCCAAAATACTCTTTGATCCAGTGACAAGGGCCTCCCAGCTGTTCTAGGAATAAGACACAGTTTCTTTGAGCTGCTCTCTGGGCCTGGAATGCTCTTTCTCCTCATCTCTGCCTGTTGACTTCTCTGTACTCCTTTATATCCCAATTAATAATCCATCTTCTACAGGAAGACTTTCCCTACCCCTCTTAATTCTAGTGTCTTCCCTCTTTTAAATATGTCCTATTTGTGCTGTATATAGCTTGGTTGTACATATCTGTTTGCATGTTGTCTCCTCCATTAGATTGTAAGTTCTTTGAAAGCAGGGGCTGTCTTTTGCTTCTTTTTGCATCCCCAGTGCTTGGCACGTAGCAGGTGCTTAATATTGTCTACAGTTATTCTAAATGGAATTTCTCTTTCTATCTCTTGCTGCTGGACTTTGTAATATAAAGACATGCTAGTCATAAGGTTTATTTTATATCCTGCTACTTTGCTAAATTTGTCAATTATTTCAAGTAGTTTTTTTAGTTGATTCTCTAGGATTCTCTAAGTATTATCTACAAAGAATGATAGCTTTGATAGCAGGTGCTTAATAAATATTTACTAACAGATTGATCAACCCAGCCAATATATATCAGAAGCAGGATTCAAGCCCAGTCTTCCTGGCTTTATGCCAGGCTATCTATCCACTCTGACAGGCTACCTCTCTTTGAGGAAGTGTTTTCTAAATTTCCAAATACTTGTTATTAAAAAGTGAGTTTTTATTGGCGTTCCCATCATACTGTCACTTATAGGAAGTGGGACTAGTAACTCTGCCGTTCTGCACCTCAGTTTTCTCTACCTATAAAATGGGGAGGACAGATTCAGCAGTTCAGGGGCCCCTTCCAGTCTTGATTCTCAAACCATTTCCCCCCACTCTGGGTTCATTATTAGTGTTTGCCCTGAGGAATCTCAGCACCCAAAGGTAGAGGCTAGAGATTCCTACATTTGCATACATTTTAAAATGTAAATTCTGTACAATTCATGGCACACCTAGTAAAAATTCACTGTTTCTGAAAATTATTGATTTATGGTTTCCTTATGGAAGGAATCCTTCCACATAGATGCAAAGTACCAGTTCCCTGGCACTTTCAATCTCAAATCTCCTTGATACTATTAAAAATTATTGAGTATCCCCTTTCCAAAGAGAGGTATTGTTGATGTGGAATAGATAGATAGATAGATAGGTAGATAGATAGATAGATAGGTGTGTGTGTGTATATATGTATATATTATATATGCATATATATGTATATATACTTATCAAGTTAGATATGAAAACATCTTAATGTTATTGTGATAATAGTTTTGACTTCACAGACACCCTGAAAGAGTCTTGGAGACCCTTAGTAACCATACCACACTGAGAGTTCACAATGTAGAGCACAGTATGGTGTGGTCCAGAGCTAGAAAAGATCTCAGAAGCCATTTAATCCAACCTTCTAATTTTACAGAGAAGGAAACATCGTCCTGGGGAGGTAAGGTATATTAACCAAGGTCACACAAATGGCAAGCATTGGGGGAAAACTCAAACCTAGGTCCTCTGACTCCAATCAGTACTATTTCCACTGTACCAAGCTGTCTCCTTGACATATGATGCTTTGCTCCATTAAAGATCTATGAGATTGGTGGCATAAAATTATATCCACTGTCAATACAGAGATCTATCACATCTTAATAGACTTTGTCATGAGTTCCTATGATAAAAAAAAATCCTTTGGTAGTCAGTCTTCTTAAGTACGACAGCTCTCAAACTTTTACATACTCATAAGAGTAACTCAGCATTTGTTAAGTTCAATAGAATTTATGGGACCTGTGAGGGATTGGGAGGGGGCTAAATCTTCTCTCTGGCCAAGAGAGGAAGTTGGGTGACATCATTACGTATATCAACTCAACTTAGACTTCTTTAGTACTTGGAAGGCATAAGTCTCTCTCCTGGATGTTAGAGTATACAACTAAAAGGAGAAAGAGTCCCCTCAGGGAGTTTCTATTTTAAAGGGAGGGGCAATATAAACTATGTAAAAATAAGTGAATTCTAATTAATTTTAGGCAAAAGCAATATCTATGGCACTTACAATGATTTTCCAAGATCATCTCTTAGATGAAACATTAAGAATTAGAGGTCAGAAGCATAGAAATGGAGGTAGAATTTATCCCTGGCTTCCTACTCTTTTCCCTCCCTGATTCATATGATGTTTACTTCTTTTTACTTTTCAGATATTCAGATATGTCCTTGTGCTTGCTGATTTCCTTCCTCCCTCCTCCCCACTACTGAACATTGTTCTTAGAAAAGGATTTAAAAGAAGTTAAAATACAAATAAGTATGAATTTACTCCCTGCTCTAAAACCCTTATTTGCCACCTTTTCCTGGCACAGAAGTAATCCTGGGTTTTCAAAGGTCATGAACCCAAATTCTGGTAAGTTCTGGCAAGACAGAAAGGCTTCAAATATGTCCCAGAAAGAAATTGTGGGTCTCTAGTCCAAAGAATAATTTATTTAAGTTCAGAGGCTGATTACCAAGGAGTGACCTGTCAGGTCCATAACTACTCATGAAGATTGCATCTTTTAGGACATAATAGAAAAGTGTAATCTGCATTGGGGAAAGGAGTGCCTTCTGAAGGCATGTCAAGGGTGTCTTTATAAATCAAAGAAGTGAATTTTATAAATTCAGAGCTGGAAGGGATCTTGACAAGCCTCTTAGTCCAAATCTTCATTTTCCAGGTGAGGAAACTGAGACCCAAAGGGAATAAATGACTTACCCAAGGTCATACAGGGGGTAAATGGCAGAACTAGGATTTATATCCAGATCCTCTGACTGCAAAGCCAAGCATCCCTTCCTCTGTCCCACACTGCATGCCAGGGTCATGACAATGAATTCTGCCGGAGAACATTTACATTTTAAGCTTCCTCTATCATTGTGAAGTAAAAAAGCTTCCCCTCAACCCCAAAGAAATGCTGTGTCAATAAGCAGGTGGGAGAGACATTTGAGGGTCTGGTAATCCTTTTCAGGACCCCTAATGTCACATATCTAACCTACTCTTACTTCCCTGGAAGGTTGGATTACTACGGCCATAGAGAAAGAGGACAAAAGGAAAAGGGATGGAGGGTGGGGTGGGAGTTATGTGCGGAAGAAACAGTGAGAAAAGGAAGAAATAGCAAAATCCTAGTATAAACACAAGTCCCCATCCTCCCACATTTCTTTCTATAACGCTTTTCTCATAGAACTTTGAATCTCCTCTTGCATTCTCATAGGGGTGATGGATGAAGGAAGGAAGAAAGGAATATGGGGAATGAGTTGGGGAATACCAGTGCTTTCCTGGAAGAAGAAAATTCAGAAATCCAGAGAGAATCATATATTCCCTGTAGGTCAAGAACTAAGTCATTGAAATTGACTCAAGGGATAAACAGTTGAAACCAATTTTGGCCACATAAGAGCTGAGCCAGAATCATTCCTATTTAAGTCAAATGGGAAGGATAGTTAAGTTGAATGACCAAACTAAGATTTAAGAAGGATCTAGCCTGCTAAAACATGGAGCTTAACTATTAAGCCTAAACTTAATTTAGATAAATGTAAAAATTCTTACACTTAGGTTCAAAAAATCAATTTTATGTGTACAAAATGGAAGCAGTCTGTCTACATAGATATTCATCTTAGAGAAGCTGGGAATTTTAGTGGACTTTGAATTCAAAACATCAATAGTTTGTGATGACCACAAAAATAAAACAAAAGTAAGAAATAAAAAAAAAACCCTAATACAACAATATTGATAGATTAAGAGACCCCATAGATTCAGGACTAGGGAAGTGATAGTATAATTGTATTCTGTGCTAGTTAGACTCTATGTGGGATGTGCTATTCAATTCTGATACCACATTTTAGGAAGGATATTAATAAGCCAGACAGTAAGCAGAGGAGAGTAAATCAGGTAAAGGGCTTGATTATACAATTCGTAGTATCTTCTCCAGGGCTTCTTTGTAAGGTCATTGAAAGTGGAATAAATAGTCTCTTCTTTGTACTTATATCTTCAGCACCTATTTGACAAACAGTAAGTACTTAATAAATAATTATTGATTGATTGTTACCTTCTTCAACTGCCACTGGAATTATTGACTCCTAGAGAGCAGCTTACTTCTTCTCTCTTCAGGGATCTGTGGGTAGTCCTAAAGAGTAGAGGTTTCTAGTACTCTCATTATGAGCCCCCACCAGTGTATTCCACATTGATTATCAATGAGACTTAATTAGCTTTTAGAGAGGGTATTTGCTAATGGGGTATAAATTAGTACAACTTCCCTCCTCCCCACTCCCCACAAACCCCCACCAATATCTGGGCCATACTCTATGACTACACACAGGTCCATGAGAAGAGTGGGATTAAAGTTTCAAAAGAATGTCGGTGAAAAACATGCATATGAGACTGAAATCCTGGTTAATGGAAGTCCTTTCTTGGGTCCATAGACAATATTCTTCTCTGGTATAAGAGATCATGCTCCTTAAAACTGCTTCCTCTCTTAGACATCTATCTCTCTACATCTACGCTTCTCCTCAATAAATTGCTGGTGCATCATTTATGTTTTTGGCCAAATGCATTTTCTTCTATCTCCTACTATTCCAGACTGTCTAATGACATGGTCAGTGGGGATGAGAGGAATGCAACACTCTTTCTGAGCTCACTTACCCCTACTCCTGGCATATTCTGGTACTGGTGGAAGAGTCTGTCTTCTCAAGGCACCCCTAAGACTGGAGTTCTCCACTGCTCGACTGGCCTACTGCTGACCTGAGTAACGTCTGAAGTTCCTTTGCTAAATGAGGCAGAACCAGAATTATGTACAGAAAAAAAAATCTACCTCCCTATCTATCTTGTTTGGTCAGCCAGTCCTGACATTCTCTTTTTGACCCAAACAAAGATTTTTACACCTTAGAGAGGACTTAAATGTTTCCACATTGAAAACTTCATAATGTATGACCCCTGTTACATTTAAGAACATTGAGTGAGGTGGGTAGAACTCAATCCTCAACCTATTAGGAATGGTTGAAGAAAAGAAACAATCATTTAATAATGTAACAGACCATGTGCTAAGCATATTATAAATATTATCTCATTTGATCCTCCCTGTGAGGAAGATCCTGTCATTATCTCCATTCTACAGATGAGGAAACTGAGGCAGACTAAGGTCAAGTGACTTGCTCAGGGTCATCAGTCTAGTAAGTGTCTGAGGGCAGATTTAAACTCAGGTCTTCCTGACTCCAAGCCCAGCACCGTAAGCCTAATGTGCCAACTAACTACCTCCAATCCACAGTTGAAGGAACTTGAGATGTCTAGCCTAGACAAGAGAAGAATTAGAGGATACTCAATACTTCAAATATTTGAAGGCTTTTCACATGAAAGAGGAAGAGACTTATTATATTTAGTTCCAGAGGGCAGGACTGAGAATAAAGAGTGGAAGTTGCAAATTCAGACTAGAAAATTTGTTTTACATGAATTCATATTTGTGATGGGTTTTGTATTTCTTGCCTTCTCAATGACTGGATGAGGGGATAGGGGAAAGGAGAGAATCTGGAATAGGAAATAAAATTGAACTTTAAAAAAATAGCCAAAAATTATAAATATCTACTATGTGCCAGGTGTGAGGAAAAATCAGACTAGAGTTATGGAAGAACTTCCTATTCACTATGACTATCCCAAAGTGGAGTGGGCTGTCTTAGGAAGAGGGTTTCCCTTTATTACAGATCTTTAGGAAAAATCAGATGACCCGTATTAGGGTCATTGTAGAAAAGACTCTTATTCACATACAGATGAAATGAGATTTTTTTATGCTTTCTTCCAGCTTTGAGATGCTGTGAGTTTTCCATTCTATGTATCAGCCCAAGCTTCCTCACTGTGCTTCACAAGTTTGAACTCAGTCTAAAGCCCAGCAGAGGACTAAGGGAGGTAACAATACTTTAGACTTCATCAGTTGCCACCATATCAATAGGCATCAGTCTGGAAAGGGGTAATGAATGAATGGGGAAAAGAAAGGAAGATGGTAAGGTGGAAACACAAAAGGTAAACCAGAAGTATGTACGGAAAAACAAAAATCTATCTTCCTATCTATATCTATCTGTCTGTCTATCTATCTATCTATCTATCTATCTATCTATCTATCTACCTACCTATTTTTGTCTAATGGTAACCATCTCTAGGGCTTTGAGAGGAGGAAAAATAAATTTACAGATAACTTTATTATTTATTTATAAGGAATAGCAAGTTGAGCATAATAGAAATCTATTGTGGGAATGTTTACTTTATTCCATGAATTAAAAAAAAAAACTTAAAAAAATGACCCAGGAGTGGAAGGATAAAATGGATTAGTTATTTCTACTACAGTTTACCCATGCTCCCAGTTAGTGTGAATACTGAAGAACAAACCAGTAAGGAATAATAGAATAGTATGACAGAAAGAAATATAAATAGAATCTTATTTTCTATAAATAGAAATAGGAGAAATATAAAATAGTATAACAGAAAGATCATTGGCTTATGTTTGAATTCTAAATCCAACAATTACTATCTATGTGACCTTAGGAAAGTCACTTGCCTTCTCTGAATGTTTTTTTTTTTTCTTTTTGTTTCTTGGAGGGGGGAAGGCAGAGCAATTGGGGTTAAGTGACTTGCCCAAGGTCACATGGCTAGTAAGTATTAAGTGTCTGAGACCGGATTTGAACTCAGGTCCTCCTGACTCCAGGGCAGGTACTCTATTCACTGAGCCATCTAGCCGCCCCTCTGAATGTTTTTAAGTTTCTTATTTGTAATTTGGGATAATAATACCTATACTTCTTGCTCTGCAGGATTGCAGGTAGAAGACTTTTGGTAAACTTAACAATAAATTTGCTTAGTAAGTTTGAACTATTGTTCCATCTATGAGAATGGATGTCCTCACTGGCTGTTTAGATACTGCATGATGAGGGTGTTCATGAAGTGCAGGATGCCTCCAAGCATATGTTTGCATGCCCTACTGTCACATCCATTCAGGATACTTGTGGATCTCCTTAATGCCAGATCCTAAAATTAATCAATGCAGTTTAGCCTTGCACATGTGGCCTGGTATAGGGAAAAATGAGCTGGATTGGGAGTCAGGACCCATGGGTTCCAGTACCAAGTCTGTCACTGACTTGCTATGTAACCTTGGGTTTAGATTGCTTTACTCTTCTAGATCTCAGCAGCCCTTTGTATCGAATAAGAATGTAAGAGATGTTGGGATGATCAGGTGAGATGATAGTTGTGAAAAGGGTTTTGAGGAGTATAAAAGGCTTTACAAAAGTGAGAAATGATCATCATTATTACGAGCTAAAACTCATGACTTCTTCTCTAAAGATAAAGAAAGAAGCAGGTGAAGAGCTTTCACCATATTCTAAACACGGTGAGCACCCCATTCATTCTCTGCTTCTGTTCTTCCACTCTATCCCACTCATACCCCCACCCCCGTGCACATACACAGCTCTGGCAAGAAAAGGAGATTATTTTTAATTACATTTTTACACTGGATTAATGAATCTCAACAATAAGTTAATGAGCAGGACAAGGCGTCAGGAGACAACACGTTTGATTACTTTCTGCGACTTTCCCTAGCTTCATTTATTTTCAGGCCATCCCTGCAGAGATGCATTGGGGTAGGCAAAACAAGCCAGAGGGAAGGAAGCCTAGGATTTCCCTTATGTTACTTTGTAGCAGTGCCCTGGACACCAATCTGATGGAGAACTGGTATGTTAGTATGCTAGGATGCTCTGGTCCTTCCTCCCAATATCCTTCCCTCTACCCTATTCAACACATGCTGCCTCTTGGGCTGTCATGGGGAAGAGAATCCTAGAATCTCAGAGGGACAATAGATATCTACCTCATAGCTAAGCAGTGATTCTACTTTTGATATCCACAAGTGGAAATCTCCCATAAGAGCTCAAGTAAAAGGAAAGCTCACTGTCTGCAAGCATCTCATTCTGTTGGGTGAATTCTTTCTTTTATATCAAGTTTTTAATTAATTCCTACCTGTTCGTCTAAATTTTTTCCTTCTGGGGTCCAGAACAAATGAAATCCCTCTTCTAGAAGAAAGTCTTTCAAATTCTTGAAGACCACTAGCATGATCTCCCTAAGCCTATTCTTCTCTAGGCTGATTAACTTCATTTTTTCAATCCATCCTTGCCTAGTAGGATTTTCAGTACCATGACCACCCTCCTCTAAATGAACTCTGGTTAATTAATATTCCTAAAATATGGGGTCCAAAAATGTGTGCCCATGCAATCAGTAAAAATTTATTAAGTGTCTATTCATTAAGTATCTATTATGTACCAGGTACTAGGAGTTAAAAAAAAGTAACACTATCTGCCCTTGTGTAGCTTACATTCTTTTGGGGGAAAACAACATGTACATAGACAAGAAAAATGAAATATGTACAAGGAAAATACAAAGTAAATTGATGGTGAAGCAACTAGAGGTGGGGGATGGGGATGTGGATAGGCTTCTTGTATGTAGAACTTGAGCTAAGTCTTGAAGGCAGCTGGGGATTCTAAGGGGAAGGAAATTCTTCCAGGTGTGGTGAGGGAGGAGGAAGGGGGACAGATTGTACAAAGGGAAAGACATGAGACATAGAATGTTATGTATATGGAATGGCAAGTAGGAACAGAGAGCATACAAAGGGGAGTAATATGAATAAACTTGGAAAGGTGGGCTGGAGGTAGATTGTGAAGGGCTTTAAGAGAGAATTAGAGGTATTATCATTTCATCTTAGAGAAAACAGGGGGTCAGTGGAGGCTCCTGGGCAGGGATATAGACCTATGCTTTAGAAATGGCCATTGGGAAGGATTTTTAAGACAAGGCATCTCCTCAAAATAACCTAGCAGGACAAAGGACCCCTTGCACCCCTGGCTAGGCTTCATGACCACCTACTTCCCATCAAGCTTCCCCTTTACCTCTTGTGCTGTTGTCCCTCCATTCCCTCCATTGTAAACCAGGGTACGACTCCCAACTTTGCCTCTGATTCATTATAAGACCTTTATACGTAAAATAAAAATCCTTTTATATGTAAAATGGGAAGAGTACTATTCATCTAACATTGAGGAACCCATCGCTGATGGACCAAAGAAATGCACTCACTTATTGTTCTGTATCCAATGCTGGGGACAGAGGGGTTAAGTTCCTTTTTCTCACACACTTTGGGTGGGATTTAAGCCCAATACCATCTAATTAGGGATAAATTTAGCTTAGCTTATATTTAGCTTATGTATATGTAGGGATAAATTATAGTTTAGGTTATAGTTAACAACTAGGGTTTCCCTGAAAAAGAGATGCAAAAAGGTACTAAATGTCCAATATTAATCAAGTATAGGACAGGTAATTTATTCCTACACACCAAAGAAATGCTATACTTGAAAGAAACATAGAGACTTGAAGTACACATTAATGGAATCACTTAAACAGGATTCCTTTTAAAAGACTTTTAATCTGCTGAGAAGCTGATACTTAAACTTTATCAGAACATAAAGCTGTTTGTAGGATTGCTAATTAGACATTTTCCATTTTGATTTTAACTCTTTACTATCCAAACAACTCCTAGTATACAACTGCTGGTAAAATAGCCAAGGTTGTGTCTATTCTCTTAGCCACTGTCTTCTTAAAGAGTTTTAGCCCTGGAGTCAGGAGGACCTAAGCTCTAATCTGTCCTCAGACACTTAACACTAGCCATGTGACCCTGGGCAAGTCACTTAACCCCAATTGCCCTCCAAAAAGCAAAAAAAAGGAGGGAAGATTCATTTTTGGGGTGGCTAGGTAGCACAGTGAGTAGAGCACCAACCCTAGAGTCAGGAGGACCTGAGTTCAAATCCGGCCTCAGACACTTAACACAAAAACTAGCCGTGTGACTTTGGGCAAGTCACTTAACCCCAATTGCCCTCCAAAAGGCAAAACAAACAAACCAAACAACAAAAAAAAAGAGTTTTAGAGTAGGTGCTGGGTGATTCTGTTCAGTCCTAGTTGGATTTCCATCTTGGGATAGGTACTTGATTATCTAAGATCAGGATGCAACATTCTTATCTGGTTCATTTTTGCCTAGGTAGGATGTGTGCTTTATATGCCATCTGCTCATGGCCACATGGACATCAAAGTATAGGATGAGGAATAAGACAAGTCACATCTTCCTTTACCCTCCTCTTGGGAAGCAGCTAAAAGTGAAAAAAGAACTCATGAACTGACATGATTTATAAACAAGAAAGGAAGAGAGAGACTGAGAAGTGGTTGTTCCTTTTTATGCATCCATAGAGTCATCAGTTCTCATAGTTCTGTGGTCAACAAAGGGACTTAGTTGTCTCAAAGTACAGGCTATTTCACCCGAGTCACACATAGAACAAAGCAGGTTCCAAAGCTCCTTTGTGATCTATTGGAATCAGGAAGGGCAACTTAAAGGATGATTCATGCTTAGGCTTTTGGGGTGTGCTGGTAAATACTTTAGCACTGGCTCTGAAGGTATACTTTTAAGTTTAATCTAAGCAATACATATTTTTTAAATCATTTTCTTAAGTCTAGACAGACAGCAAAACAATAAATCAAGCCCTGATTTGCAGCATTTGCCATTAAAACTGGATCTTGAGGGCTAGTTTTGAGCTGGTTCCAGCACATCTCTGGATGGCTGCCATAAATCTATTCAGCCTCCACTAAGGAGACTAACTGTTCCATGCTACCAAGCACACAAGGTTATTCTGTGAAAATTTCCACTAAACCCTAAACTTCCTGGGGTTTGCCACCAGATGCTCACCATGTGTGAATCATTATTGAATATCAGTGTAGCTGTTCTACCAATATGTTGTCATGTATGGAAAATGGAAGGAAGGAAGAAAACAAGCCTCTCTTATTAAGTACCTACTTTGTCCTGACCCCTTGTTATAAATATGATCTCATTTAATCCCTACATCAATCCCGAAAGGGGAGTGCTATGATTATCCCCATTTTATAGTGGAGGAAACTGTGGCAGACAGAAGTTAAGAGACTGGCTAGGGTCACCTAGTCAGTGTCAGAGGTCACATTAGAACTCAGGTCTTCCTAGACTGCAGCCCCAATGAAGCAATCACTTTATCTAGCTCCCTCTAGCTGAAAAAGATATTTCTTTCTATTTACCTTTGCCCATTGATAGGGCAGCTAGTTGGTGCAGTGGATAGAGTGCCAGGCTTAGTAAGAGTCAAGGAAGAGTACTCTTGCTGAATAGGAAGCTATTACGAGCTATATCAATCTGAACAAGTCATTTAACCTTGTTTGCCTCAGTTTCCTCATCTATAAAATAAGCTGGAGAAGGAAAAGGCAAACTATCCCAATATTTTTGCCAAGAAAACCCCTAATGGGGTCATAGAGAGTTAGATATGACTGAAAATGACTAAATAACAACAATTGCCTATCTATCCAACGGCAGGGTTGGATTCGATGATCACTAAAATTACTTTCAGCTCTAATTTTTGTCTAATTAACCATAAAGCCTAACAAATGCCCACTCACAACCTAAGTTTTTCACTTAGCTGTCAGTTTTTTTTCCACATCTTCCTGTCCCGCCTCCCCCTCCTCCGTCTAACTCATTTCATCCAATTACTTCATTGACTGGGTTCTATCTCTAGTGAAAGGCAGCGTGATATAATGGATAGAGCCCCAGACCCAGAATCAGGAAGACTTGAATTCAGATTCTGCCTGAGATACTTACTAATGAGGCTACAGCAGGGATTCCTTTGGCGTATGGATTAGACAAGACGGTCAATGAGGGCTCTTCCAACTCTTAAATTCTGTGATTTTATAACCCTGGGCAAGACTTTAATATCTTTGAGCCTTGCTTTCTGCATATGTGAAATGGGAATAATAAAAGTTCCTACCCTCACAGGATCTATGTGAGATTCACATGAGAAATCTGTTGTGAGATTCAAACACCATACACATGTAAGCTATTATACTGGCGTCTGCCCCATTCCCTTCTAGCTAGCCTTGTCTCTAGCACTATCCCCACCCTTTCTTTTGAGGTGCTGAGTCACTGTATTCCCTGCAATCAGTTCTACACAGCTCCCTTTGCTCTTTAACTCATGATTGACTCCCCTGGGAAGTCTGTGTGAGCGCCAGGCATGAAGGACATTAGAGAATTGTAAATTGTCTCATTCCGATGCTCTGTGGTAGTTTGCATATTTACTGCCATATCATACCAATGCTACATACCACTATATCGTGTATGCCCTTGAAATTGGCTTAGAATTCAAATGCAGACTTACTGAGAAAGTGGGAGTGGAGGGGAGAAAAGGCAAGAAAACTGCCCATCTAGCTTCATCGCCTCTAGCTGAATTAAATGTGAAAAGTAAACAGAGCATCCTCCCAAATTGCAACAATTCTCTACCCGTAATGTGCCAGTTACATAAGATGGGTATAAGTAGGGGTATAAGCCTGTTGCACATAGCTTACCAATATTGTAGGGGACTTTTTCCGTTTTGTTTTATTTTTAGGGGAGGTAGGGGAGAAATGGGTCAAAAACAATGAAAACTTATGCCCCCATAGAGATAACAAGTCACTGTTTTCATGTTCTTTGTGAATGTAATTAATCAAATGACAAATTTGAGCATCAGAGTGTCTACTATGGGCTCAGGCACTGTGTGTGTGTGTGTGTGTGTGTGTGTGTGTGTGTGTGTGAGAGAGAGAGAGAGAGAGAGAGAGAGAGAGAGAGAGAGAGAGAGAGAGAGAAAGAGAGAGAGAGAGAATGTGTGAGGGGGGTGCGGCTCACAGAAAAAGCATAAGACATCCTTGTCCTCAGAGAGTTTATAATCAGTTTAGAGAAACAGGATTTATATTCATGAAAAGATAACTAGACACTAAATTATACGTTTGAAGTGACAGGTGGTTCAGAGGAAAGAACCATTGTATTGGAATGAGATAGGCAAGGCTCCACCAAGGAGGCCTGCCCTTAGGGATATGAGTGGAACCACTAAGGAGGGAAAGGATTGCTTATGCAAGTGGTGAAGCAATGATAGATTCAGCAGCTTACTGGTGGATCAGCAGAATTACATAAGGATTATTTCAGGGAGAGTACATAGGCCAGTCTAGTTAAAAAAATAAATGGGCTCTTGAAGACTAGGTTGGAGCTAACCATTATGCTTACTATGTGCAAAGCACTGAGCAGAGGGCAAGGGATTTAAGTAGAATAATGAGGAGAGTCCCTATTCTCTGGGAGCTCACATCCTCACTGAATTGCAAGTTAAGGAATCTAAAAATGATACGTTGGACGATGGGTGTCAGTCCTGGCTGACATATCTAGTCAGATCAGCATCAAAGAGGGGGATCAGTAGTCTGACAAAGCTACCTGCTCATAGGGTTCAGTGGGCAGGGGGTGTGGTATGGCAGAAGGGACATTGACTCTAGTTAGAGGTCCTGGGTTCAAATCCCACTGTTGGTGCTTATTCCCAACAAGAACTTGGGTCACTTAATTTTTCCTCAGTTTCTTCTCCTGTAAAATGAAGGGAAGGGATTAGATGGCATCTGAGGACCCTGCTAGCTCTAGATCTGTGATTCTAAGACCTGAAGCCCGCGCTGGCAGCCCATGACACAAAAAGCAATCCTGTGGCCGCTGAATACCATCTGCTAGAACTTCACTTTGCTAATTAACCAGTCGACAAGCATTTCTTTTTTTTTAAACAAATGCTTTATTAACTTCTGTTTTACATCATTCATTTCCACCAGATTTTGAGTTACAATCATTTTCCCCCATTATTTCCCTACCCAACCTCCCAGAATAGCAGTCCCACAAGATATCGCTTCCTCCAATCTGCTCTCTCCCATACCTTCTCCCATACCCCCTTCGACTTTTCCATTAGAGGAAGGTGAATCTTTGTGTCCCAATGCCTGCACATCTTATCTCCCAATTATAAGCAGAAGAGTATTGATAATAGTATTTATATATATATTTGAAACATTTAATGTTAAGACTTAGAATTTCAGATCCATTTCCTTCCTCCCTTGTCACCCATTCCCTCTGGGGGGATAAGTGATTCAGTATTATGTTGTACATGTCTAGCTATGCAAAATATTATCATAGTAGATATATTGTACAAGGCTGCTTATAATTCCCTCCCACTCATTCCACCCCCCACCTGGTCCATTCCCTACATGATCCTGTCCCTCTTCTATAGTGGGTACTTCCAACCTCCCCTCCCCCAAGGATGCCCTCCCATCCATCATCCCTCCTCTCATCCCCCTTCCCCCTATTCTGCTGCAGGTTGAGATATCCCATTTAGTATGTATGTCATTCTCTCCCTGAACCAAATTCAATGAGAATGTGGTTTTGCCTTTTTTGCCTTCCTAATCTCCCCCTCCCTTGCAACCACTTCCCCTTGCTTCTTCTACATGAGATAGTTTACCCTACCCTGTCTCTCCCCATCTCCTCTTGCCACTTTCCTCTCTCACCTCATAATTTCATCCCTTGAGTATTCTCCCTTCCCAACAGATTCAACCTATGCTCTCTATCCATATATAACTGTAAGCATATACACACACATTCACATATGTATTCATATGACCACACACCCTTCTTCCATTATTTTCATAGTGAGAAAGATATCATCAGTCACAGTTATTGCTTTTCCATATAGGAATGTAAATAGTTCAACTTTGACAAGTTCCTTTTGATTTCTTTTCCCTGATTACCTTCTCAGGCATCTCTTCCTTCTTGTGTCTGGATGTCAAATTTTCTATTCAATTCTGTTTTTTTCCTCTGGAATGCTTGAAAGTCCTCTATTCCACTGAATGACCATATTTTCCCTTGAAACAAAATACTCAGTTTTGCTGGGTAGGTGACCATTGGGTTCATTCCCAGTTCTTTTGCCCTCTGGAATATCATATTCCATGCCCTTCGATCCCTCAGTGTAGAAGCTGCCAGGTCCTGGTCCTCTGATTGTGTTTCCACAATATTGAAATTGTTTCTTCCTGGCTGCTTGGAGTATTTTCTCCCTGATCTGGGGATTCTGGAACCTGGCTATAATATTCCTGGGAGTTTTCTTTTTGGGGTCTTTTTCAGGAGGTGATCGGTGGATTCTTTCAACCTCTATTTTGCCCTCTGGATCTAAAACATCAGGGCAGTTTTCCTTGAGAATTTCTTGAAGGGTGATTTCTAGGTTCTTTCTTTGATCATGGCTTTCAGGTAGTCCAATAATTTTTAAATTGTCTCTCCTGGATCTATTCTCCAGGTCAGTGGTTTTTCCCATGAGATATTTCACATTGCCTTCTAATCTTTCATTTGTTTGGATCTGCTTAACAGCATCTTGATTTCTCATAAAGTCATTAGCTTCCATTTGATCCAGTCTAACTCTGAAGGAATGAATGTCCTCAGTGAACTTTTGAGATTCTTTTTCCATCTGGCAAATTCGACTTTTTAAGGCATTCTTCTCCTCATTGCCCTTTTGGGCCTCCTTTGCCATTAGAGTTAGTCTATTTTTTAAGGTGTTGTTTTCCTCAGTCAGGCTGTTGACCCTCATTTCATACTTTTCCTGCATCCTTCTCATTTCTCTTTCCAATTTTTCCTCCACTTCTCTTATTTGATTTTTAAAGTCCTTCTTAAGGTCCTCTATGGCCTGCAACCCGCTCATGTTTCCCCTGGGGCTTTTGGAGCAGGACTTCTGACCTCACAGTCCTTTTCCCACTCTATGCCCCCAAAATAGGAGTCTGGGGTTGCATTTTTCTGTTTCCTTTGCCTTGGCATGTTGCCACTTAATTGCTTGACTTTTGGGCTTGTTGCCACACTATGGCTTTAAGGCCAGATAGAGGAATTTTCGTCCCGAACTTGTGGGGGGCAACTTCTGTTTCTGGCAAGCTGTAAACCCACCCACGACTTCCACCCTAGATCACAATCCATATCCAGGGAGGTTAAAGCAAGAGCGATTACCCCCCAAGACTGATTGCTGGATCTCCCTACAATTCGCAGGCCAGGAGCTGGAGCTGCCTCTGAAAACTACAAAATGGCATGTCCTCAGAGGCTTCTAGCCCCCAGGGGAGGGAGCCGACACATTCCCCAAATACTGGTCCCAAAGTCCATAGGACACTAACCTCTTACTTTGTCCTAGGCATGTCTATGTTGATAAATCTGGAATCTCCACAGCTGCTGGTGTTCTGGGGTCTCTCCAGCTGGCTGTTGGCCCTGCTGCCCTGGGGCTAAAACCTCAGCTCATGCAGACCTGGGCCCAGCTCGGCTCCCTGCACTCTGTGCGCTGAGCGCTGCCGGCTCCCAGACTGCTGCTCTGGTCCTTCCTGCAGGGCTGCTGGGGTGTCCTCAGTGGGACGTTAGCTTCTCTGTGTCGCTCTGTGGGTGCTGGGGCTCCAGAAGTTGTTCAGCATCCCCTTTTACATAGTTTGGGGGGAATCTGGGGGCAGAGTGGTTTGGATGAGCTGTTTCTACTCTGCCATCTTGGCTCCACCCCTCGACAAGCATTTCTTAAGCTCTTATGCTGTGCCACTCACAGCGCCAAGGGCTGGCGATACAAAAAGGCAAAGGCAATCTGTGCCCTCAAGAAGCTCCCATTCTAATAGGAGAGGAGGGGCAGAATGAGGAACAAATTTACATAAAAGATATACATGTGCATACTTGTGCATAAGTCTGTGTACACATGCACACATCGCTGTTCATCTTTCATTTCAGAGAAGACCCTTGGTGTTACAGGTGCTATCTAGACTTTTTGTGAATCAGATTTAAGTGAGGCAGACTTACACAAAGGTGTCAGCCTCACTCTCTCAGTCACCAAAATCCAGAGGCAAGATCAATATCGAGAGCACTGGTGACAGTAAGGGGACACAGTGGATGACCTTGCCATCTTCAATGTCTGACTAAGCTCTAAGCACTCCACAGTACCTACTTCAGCTGCCTTTATGGCCACAGGGAAAAAAAAAATTATTCTCATCCATCCATTCTGTCAGGCGATGTCTTCACAAGCTTGCAGTATACATCCCCCTAACTCACTGACAGGTTGGAGGTCTGCTGGTTACTCTCAACCTGGTTTAGCCATCTGCTGAGATGTTCTCACTGGGGTGTGGCCTCTGTGCACGCTACAGCTTCTTGGAGCCACAGGTGAGTTAGGTGAAGATGGACACCAAAGGTGGCTTAGCAATGCTGAAAAGGGCTTGGAAAGCCCTCATTACAGAGGTGCTAGTCTTCCCTGAATACCACATACATAAAAACATATGTACCCACTTACACACACACATACATATGTATGTGTGTGTATTTTAAAAAATTAAATGGGAAGTAATTTTAGAGAGAAGGGGTAGGCAAAGGGTTGAGAAAGGCCTCCTAAAGAAGATGGGGTTTGAGCTGTGTTGAAACAAGGGAAGATAAGAGGTAAGGAGGGAGGACATTCTAGGCATGGGGGAGAGCCAATAAAGGCACCAAGTAGAAATCTCAGTGTTGTCTTCCAAGTACAACAAAAAATTCCTTGTTACTCTTGCTTAGCACTGCTCCTTGGTGCTCCCCTGCTTCTTTCTTGGTAATTTCTCACTTCAGTTCTCTTCCCTACCATTACAGACTTATTCCATGTCCATGTCTAAGGCTTTGACCCTTCTATCTTGTCTGGTCATCAAATTAGGCTACTTTAGGTCAAGACACTGAAGAATCATTGAAAAATTCTGAAAAGGCAATAAGTATTATAATGAAAGGGATATTTAAGGAAAAGTATCCTGGAATTCTTAGGCAGAATGGATTGGAACAAGTGGCAATAGTAGTAGTAGTAGTAGTAGTAGTAGTAGTAGTAGTAGTAGTAGTAGTAGTAGCAGTAGTAGTAGTAGCAGCAGCAGCAATAGTAGTAGTAGTAGTAGTAGCAATAGTAGTATTAATAGCTGTTGTAGCAGCAGTATTAGTAATAGCAATAGCTGGCATTTATATAGCACTTTGAGATTTGTAAGGCATTTTATATATTAACTCATTCAATAAACATTTATTGAGAGCCTATGTGCCAGGCATTGTGCTGCGTGCTGGGATACAAAGAGAGGTAAAAGACAGTTTCTGTCATCAAGGAGCTTACCATCTGTCATCTTATATGATCCTCATAACTTCTCTGTGAGGCAGCTACTATCATTATGCCCATTTTACAGATAAGGAAATCAGGGCTAAAAGAGCTTGGGGATATTACTGAAATAACCTGGACATGAGATGATAAAGGATACTCTTTTCCCCTAAAGAGGCACAATCAGATAAGCCATCAGCAAGTCTTTATTAAACATCCACCTCATGATAAGTACCTGACACTGCTCTGTATAATTTCATTTTAACCACTTCTAGAGCTGGATGAAGACAGGCTCTCAGCTCTGTTCTCTCTCTACTGCTTTACTCTGTAACCTTTACTTCCTTTGGGACTTCATCTGTTGACTATGATTATGGCACTACCCCAGGGAGTATGAACTGTTTTACTTCTGACTAGGACCAATACTTTGGAGTAACAGGGAATTTTCCTGTTGTCAAATGTCACCAATTAGAGTTGGTCATGGACTGAGTTAGGGTGGTGGGTTTTCCCTATCAGGTACAACACCTGGGTAGGAATGAAATTAGGAAAAGTAGATTTTTAGATGGACCTGATACACTTTGGATCTTTTGTGAATTCAAAGTCCTAAGGACAGGAAGCATATGCAATGTGTCTGCTTGAAAAAATTAGAAAACTACAACAAAGTCAAGAAGTAAAGATGATAAATACATAGAAGACAGGGGCCTCTCCCTTCCCCAATGAACAGACCTGACATCTATCCTATCTTAAAGGCTCAGCATGCATTTGGCCTCAATATGATAAGTGTCTGCTCAAAACCCCCTTTCTCACATCTTTGGCTTCCTCTATCATTGGCTGCCTTGGTTCATGGAAATTATCAGACAAAGGGGAGGGAGTCAAGATTGAATGCTTTCTACTCCCTCCTCAATCACAGGCCTGCCCTTTCCAGAGGCAGCTCAGGAACATGCCCAGAAAACATACCTAAATGCACATTCTGCATTCTGCAAGGTTCCTAGGGATGAAAGAATTTGCTCACTGATGAATAGAAATGCTCACTATGCAAATATGGTCATTGTTTAACTCTCCCTATTTCTTTATATATGACATATGTGTGTTTATTTGTATTGGGTTTTTCTTACACATCAACAAAAACACAGTCACTGCCCTGTGACACTTCTCTAATGGTTTTATTTTTAGTTATTGATTTATTCATTCATTTACTTATTTATTTATTTTGCTTTTTGGAGGGGGGAGGGAGGGGCAGTTGGGATTAAGTGACTTGCCCAAGGTTACATGGCTAGTAAGTGTTAAGTGTTTGAGGCTGAATTTGAACTCAGGTCCTCCTGACTCGAGAGTTGGTGCTCTATTCACTGCACCACCTAGCCACCCCAGTTGTATTATTATTTAACTCATTGTGTGTATGTGTGTATATATTTCCTGTCTCTCCAACTAAATCATGAATTTGTAAATAACAAACACAAAGTCTTACTTTTTACCTAGCATAGGTTTGAGTATACAGTAGATGCTTAGTAAAGGATGTAGGGGGTCAGAATGTAGGGGGGGTCACAGATGAGGTCACATCAATGAGCTGTACCAGCTCTAACTAAGCCTCAGTCAGGGAATAGGATATATATAAGCTGGGTTCCAATTTTGTTCAGAAATGGTTTACAATTTTTAAATTGGCCCACCTTTAATGAGATTTGTACTGCAGTTTATGGGAGAGTGCTGGAATAAATGATCAAATAGAGTTTGGGCCTGTTTACAGCCACTTGGCTATAGTGATCTAGGTTTTTGTTCCTGCTTTTCTCAGTGTTTATACTATGAATACTCTAAAGGGAAAGATTATACATGTGAGAACATACACACACATGTTTCTGTGTGTAACAAATATTTGTAGACTTGGACACATATGTTTCATTAGCCTTTGTAACATAATAAAATTCCTATTAACCTATGCAGGCAAAAAATGAGGTGGGGTGGTAGGGGCAATGTGAGTTAATGGAAAGAATACTGGACTAAAAGACCAATGGAAATGAGGGAATATGAATTCCAGTATTAGCTCTGTCCACAAACTCTCTGCTGCCTTCAAACAAGTCCCTTTCTTTTTCTGGTCTCAATTTTCTCCTCTATAAATGAAGCTGTTAGCCTTGATGGTTTTTAAGGTCCTTTCCCAGCTTTCATGATGTATCTGCATACACACAGGTAGAAATCATGATCGTTCTGGACACACTTTATTTAACTGACCAGTGGCATAGGTGTGAGTGAGGTAGGGTGCTCTCATCCTGCTGTGATGAAGCATATCAGTCAAAGTTCTATAAATAAGTGATGGGTGGCCTAGGGGAGAGGGAGGAGAGGAACAAGGCCAGTGAGATGAGCTATTGAAGGGACAAATTCAAGTTCAAGGTAAAGCAGTAATGGTGGGCTGGTTGATTATTCATGATCTTAGCCTACAAAGGCAGTTGCATCCCCAGGCTAAAAAGAAATCCACAGCCTCTACCTAATCCTTCATTCTCTGGCTGTATGTCTGCATTTTCTTCTCATTCCTCTGTTGCTATTGGGTCAAACATGGGACTTAGGTTTCTTGGGCAGGTGCTCCCTTAAGGTCTGAAGCCCCTGGGAGGGCTGACCTTTAATGGCGCAGTGCAAGCAGTGATAGGACTGGGAATCCAGCCTACCACACAGAGAACTCTTCCAGGCAAAGTATAGGCAATGTGGCTGTTGTTAGAGCTTTTACAAATGTGGATTAAAATGGATTTTTTCTACCACTACTTAGAAATTTTCAGCAGTTTCTTATTTTCTACTAAAAATAGTCCTTCACTTATTTCTTCATCTAACTTCAAGGCTTTTTTATAGATTGGCTCCAGCTTGCCCCACCACCCCAGCCCCATCTTATAGTCTACACTACAAACAAACGAAACCACTGTTTGTTCCACAAACAGCCTATGTTCTCCTGCCTCCAAACCTCTTCTCATTTTCCTTCCTATGTCTGGATTACCCTTTCCCCCACGCCCAGCCCACATCCCTCTCCACCTGTTGAAAGATGAAATCATCTTTAATTGTTCAGCTCAAATGACTTGTCTTACATTAGGATTTTACTTATTCCTCTACTCAACACTGGTCAAAAATTAGCTTTGCCACTAATAAATTATCTTAGCATCTTCAATAAAGAAAGTGCTTTCTATGTGGCAGACACTTGTTCTAATTGATGAAGATACAAAGAAAAGGCAAAAACAGTCCCAGTCATATAAAGTAGAAACAAGATAACCTTGGAGAAGAAGGCATGGGAAGCATCACCTTAATTTCCAGAGAGAGAGAGAGAGAGACAGAGAGAGAGAGAGAGAGAGAGAGAGAGAGAGAGAGACAGAGACAGAGACAGAGACAGAGACAGACAGAGACAGAGACAGAGACAGAGAGAGACAGAGACAGAGAGACAGAGACAGAGAGAGAGAAAGAGAGAGAGAGGGAAAGAGAAAGAGAGAAAAAGAGAGAGAGGAAGGAAGGAGAGAAGGGGTAGGGGATGATGAGAGAGGGAAAGGAAGAGGGAGAGGGGAAGAGAAAAGGAAAGGGAGAAGGAGAGAGAAAGGAGGGAGGGAGAAAAGAGGAAAGAGAGAGGGAGAGGAGGATCAGAAGGAGAGGTGAGGGAGAGGGAAAAAGGGAAGAAGAGGGAAAAGCATTTCAGTAAAACTAATCAGTGCACCAACCAAACCTGACATGAAAGGTAATACTTCACATTGATAGGATGCCTGGTTTTAATATCATAATAATTCCCAATATATACTCCACATCATCACCATCACTAAACCCTTTCTACAAAGACAGCTTATGCTAGGCCTCGATTTAAGAAGATTTGAGTCCAAATCCAGCCACAGACATATTGCAGCTGTGTGACCATGGGCAAGTCACTTAATCTCTGTCTAGCTCAGTTTTCTGAAGTATAAACTGGGGGTAATACCACCAGTACCTTACAGAGCTGTTGTGAGAGTTAATTGAGACAATATTTGCAAAAGCATTTAGTGCCTGGCAATGGTAGGTGCTATATAAATGTTCCCTTCCCTTACCCTCTCTTAAAACAAAGAAAAACTGTTCAGTAAAACCAACTGAGATAGAGACTATATGATGATAGTCTCTGTACTACTTTTCACCACTTATCTCTGTTTTCCTACGTTTGATTTTTTTTACCCCCATATCCTCTGTATTTAATTAAAATGTAATTGCTGCCCTGTTCCCCACTACCAATCAAGATCTTTCCCAGCTGGTTCCCTAGTGAACCAGGTGTGTCTGTCCCAATTTCATAAATTAATTATCAATTCACTCTCCATTACCCTTTCTAGGTTTTCCTTCTATCAGCCATCACTCAGTAACCTCTCTTCTCTTGAAGGTTATTCAATCCATAAAAATTCTGGTAGCTATTGTCTTCACACCTCCAGTATGCTGGCAGTGTTCTTCTTTCCTCAGAGTTTATTGCTTGATCACAGTCTTTCTTCACCAACTTTTACACGCATAGTAGAGGACTTCAAAATATATATTGATATTCCCACAAATACTCTAACCTCCCAATTCTTCAATTTCCTATTTTTCTATAACCTACATCTCTACTCTGAGCTATACAACAGATAGTCATATTCTTAATCTTGCTATTATCTGAAAATGGGGCACTTTCACTTTTATGAACTCTGGAATTCTTTTATCTACTCACATGTTGTTATTATGTCTCATCCTCTCTTACAACCCCCAATACAATTTTTGTCTTCACCAAGACACCCAATCCCTCCACTCCTTATTTCTTTCCAATGTCGTCACCTCTGTACTGGCTGCATTCTTGTCCCTTCCCCATTTTGATCTCATGGCTAACCAGTTCAATTCTATACTTCTCTGTTTTCTTGAATTCCTTGTCCCCTTATCTACTGAAGTTCTTGCCTTGCCAAATCTTAGCAATGTATTACTCCCACCACCTGATGGCTTCCCTTCCACTCATGGTCTGCTGAATAAATCTAGAGAAAAATTGTGAAACCATGCTGATTGGGTTGAGCATAAATTAATATTACATACTGCAATCTCAATTGGACCTTCACTGCAGCAAGGTCATCATTTTAACATCTGTATAATTGACTCACTATCCCATTTACTACAGCAGATTTTCAAAAATTTTTCATCCTTTTTCAAGCCTCTCATACCTTCCCCTTCCTCCCCCCCATCTTCTCAACTCATAATTTTGCCTCATATTTCACTAAAATAAATTAAGGTAACTCACTGAGAACTTCCTCTTCTCCCCTCCTCCTCGACTAATATCTCCTAGAGGTCTTCTGCCACTATCTCTGCCTTTCCCTCTGTCTCACATAGTGAGATGACTCTTTTCTTTGCCAAGACAAATGCCTCTTTGTGAACAAGTAATTCCATTCCATACTGTCTTCTCTAACGGATTGTTCCCTCTGTCCTCTCTACAAGCTCACTTATTTTCAATCTCTTCCTGGCTACTGGCTGCTTCGCTATTGCCTACAAACATGTATATCTTAAAAACTTCACTTGATCCATCATCCCTTCTAGCTATTGTCCCATATCTCTCCTTGCTTTTTGTTGTTAAAATCCTTGAGAAGGCCATCTACAATGGGGGTCTCTACTTCCTTTCTTCTCACTTTCTTCTTACTCTCTGCAATCTGACCTTCCCAATTCGTCACTCACCCAAGTCTTCTCTCTCCAAACCTATCCATGACTTCTTAATTGCCATATGTAATGGTGCCTTCTAAATCCTCATCCTTCCTGACCTCTCTGCATCCTTTTACATTGTAGCACCTTGATTCTCTCTTCTCTCTAGGTTTTCTCTCCTTGATTCTCTCTTCTCTCTAAATTTTTATTGCATTGCTCTCTCCTGGTTCTCCTCCTACTTATCTGACCAATCCTTTTTGGTTGACTTTGTTAGCTCTTCACCCATGTCATGACTATTTATTGTGGAAATCCCAAAGGACTATGCTCCTTTCTTCTCTCCCTCTATAATACATCAGTTGGTGATCTCAGGAAGATCACATGGATTCAAACATCATCTCTATGGAGATGATCCCCAGGTCATTTATCCAGACCTAACCTCCAGTTTCCTACTCTGTCAATTTCACCTTTACACGTCTCCATCTCTCCTCTAATGCCAACATCCTGCTGGTACAAGCTCTTATCACCTTACACCAGGCCTGCTGGTTGGTCTCTGTGCCACACAGATCTCACCCTTCCAGTGCTTCCTCCACTCATCTACCAAAGTGATCCAACTATGTCATTCCACCACACCACTCCTGACTCAACAAACTCTCTATCATCTCCAGGACCAAATTTAAAATTCTCTGTTTGGCATTCAAAGCCCTTTATAACCTGCCCCAGTAATAAGATTACTGAATCTAAGAGTATAAACAGTTCAGAGAATTTTTTCACATAATTTCAATTTTTCCCCAGAATGCTAATTTAGAGATCCATAAACATTGCCTATTTTCAAATGAGGATCAAAGCGCGATATTAATTGTTTTTTGTCCTTTGTTTTGAAGAGGACCAATGACATTATGAGTGGTGTCTCGACTTTTGCATGAATTGGATTGAAATGAGGAAGAGTTATGCAAAGCTGTCAGCCTCTCTTACTCTCTCAGTCATCAAAGTCCATTGGCAAGATAAAATTCAGGATCACTGGTGATGGCCCAGGAGGCAAAGAACTTGGGGTCTTTGATGTCTAACCAAGCTCTAAGCGCTCTACAGAATCTGTGTCAGCCACCTTCATGGCTATTGGAACAAGTTGTTCTTATCTGCCCATTCCACTGGGAGATGTCATCCCATGCTTGAGGGTGATAGCCCCCTAACTCACTGACAGGTTTGAGACCCATTAGTTACCCTCAACTTGGTTTAGCCCATCTGCTGAGATGGTCTTACTGTGTTGTGGCTGCTGCACATGCTACAGCTTCTTGGAGCCACAGGTGAGAGTTGGATGAAATGTGGGCAGCAAAGGTGGATAAGCAGCCATGGAAAAAACTCACACCAGAGATTCTAGTCCTTCATGAACACCTACATTTTACTGTTTGTAAAGCACTAAACAGTGCCTAGAACATAGTAGGCATTTAGTAAATGCCTCACTCCCCACTCTCATAATCCTTCCAATATTGGTTCTTTCCATCTTCCCTTATCTTTGCCACTTTGATGAGGATGAGATGAAGTTTCAATTGTTTTGATTTGCATTTCTATCATTATTAGTTCTTTGCAGCATGTTATTTATATATATGGCTGTTGTTGATAATTTACAAATCTTCTTTTCACACAGCCACTTCTAATCCATGGTCTTAAAGTAAACACCGCAGAGGAATCTTGAATCTTAACAATTCACAATTGAACTAGTTCAAGGTTATAGTTTATATCTGAACCGGAGGTTACTCTGGATACAAAGAGGAAATAGACAAGCATAAACATGTGTGCCATTCTGCACTGTGTTTTTCTCAAAGATGCATGGAGACTGATGGAGAGTAGTTTAAACTTTTGTTTCCTTCAACTATGACTAGTATTTATTCTCATTTTTATTCCAATTCAATATGTTAGTAACTCGAGTATGTATGATATACTGCTAAGCATTGCACATTTTACCATGTGCCTGTGGTGGTGGTGGTGGCATCAGGATATCTGAGTTGAAATTGGGGCAGGGCAACTGGGACTATACCTTAGAGATAACAAATTTGAGCATATGCACTACTTGAGCCTAGAAGCCACTAAAACAATGAATTCTTCTTTCTTCTTTAATTTATCTTAATTATTTTTTGTATTATTTTCACATAATAAATTGTAAAGCTGTTTTGAGTGGACACTTCATATTACTTACTAAGCAAAAAGGAAGAACAAAAGTAAAAAGGGAAGAAAAGAAAGAAAGAACAGAGAAAGAAATGCTAGCCATACCTCTGAAAATTACCCCTGTATTTCTTTCTCTAAGGATTTCCTCCTCTCCACCCCTAAACCTAACCCCATCCTCTCTCTCCCCAATGGGGGGAAAATAATCCTTATAAGTATGTCATCCCAAGAGAGGAAGATTTTATTCCAACCTAAAACTATAGAAATCTAAGGCAATAATTCCTGTTACACGAACTGCTAAGTTTGCAGAGAAAAAAAAAATGAAACATCATCACATAAAAGGGGAGAAAATGATAGGAGAGAATAAACACAAGCTACAAGAAAAAAATATCTAATAATAATATTTGAATATTAGTGTCCTGTTTGCAAAGTATTTTCTACACATTATTTCAATCTCATAATAACTCTATGAAGTAGGCATTATACTTATTATCTATAGTATACTTATTTTTATGGTATATTCACTATTATATTATAATATACTTATTTATTATATTATAGTATATTTACTATTATATTATAGTATACTTATTTATTATTATATTATAGTATATTTACTATTATATTATAGTATACTTATTGAGGGAGGCTAGATGGCACCGTGAATAGAGCACTGGCCCTGGAGTCAGGAGGTCCTGAGTTCAAATCCAGCCTCAGAAACTTAACACAAAAACTAGCCATGTGACTTTGGGCAAGTCACTTAACCCCAACTGCCTTCCAAAAAGCAAAAAATAAAAATAAAAAATAAAAACATTTGGGGTGGCTGAGTGACCTTGGGTAAGTTACTTAACCCCAGTTGCTTAAAAAAAAGCAATATTGCTGCTACTATATACAATGTTCTCTTGGCTGTGCTCATTTCACTCCTCAATATCAAATTTGATATTTGATATATCATTATTTGATATCCATTTCACAGAATGCAAATCTTGGAAAGGATTTCAGTGGCTATCTAGACTTGTTTCCTTAACAGTCTCCTAGGTAAGTGACCAGAAACACCCACTATCGATAAGTCCCTCCCAGGCACCTTCCAGCTCTTGTGTTTGTCCTTTGTTTTCAAAGAGGACCATGACATGAGGGAGTTGATGATATGACTTGCCCTTGCCCTTGATTTGAGTGAGAGAGGGCTGTGCAAGGTCACCAGAATTGCTCAGTCCTCCCTCACTGAAATCAAAGTCAGTGGCAAATCACGTCATCAGCTCCCTCATGCCATGGTCCTCTTTGAGAACGAAGGACAAACAAAACCTTCCAGCTCTAAAAATCAATGATGGAGAATGGTCAGATGGGAAAACAGTTCTTAGAGCCTCCTCAGAATCAGAATTTGAGTCTGAGTCTGCCATCCCCTCCAGTCCCACTTGTTCCAGTTGTGCATATCCCACAGGTGCTCCTTTAAGCAAAGATGGGAAAGAGCACAGTCAATGCCCTGTGCCAGCAGAAAAAAGACAGAAAGCTAAGCAAGTCTGTTCTCCCAAAGCCATTTGCTTTCTTTCTTCCTGCTCTGGTTCTGCTCCAGCCTTCCCTTAATATCTTCATTTGGAAACACTGGTATCGATCTCTTCCTTCTCCCCTAGCTGTAATACCCACTGGACATCTTCCTACCATCCCTGCTTTCATATCTGGTACCTGCCTTTACTTCCTGTTAATGGATAGTCTTCAAATTTGGATCAATACTTTCCTCTGCACTACCTTTACATGGCTGATGCCATACAAGACTACATTTTTGCGTGAAAAGGAACTCTGAATCTGGAGTCAGAGCACCCGAGTTCAAATTCTGTTTCTTCTACAACCTTGCCAAACCTCACTTTGATCCAGCGCTGCACTAGTTGATCTCCCAAACCACTTATAGCACTAAACCTATGATCCTTTGGCTAGAAACCTGCCTTCCTCCTGACCCAGCTCCAACTGCCTCATTTTCAGAGCTCAAAGCCAATAGCCCAGGCTTTCACCAGCAGGTAGTTTAATTTGTCCCTGCTTCACTTAAGCCATTAACCTGCAGTAAGGATCCAGGGGGGTCCAGGTTATAACAAGGACATTAAAATTACAAGTAAGATTCACCACTGACTTCATGGCCTCTAACGGCCACCAACAGATGGGAAGGAAGCCTGAGCCTGGGCAAAGAAAGCGTCTGGATCGTCTGCCACCCAGGAGGCCACTGTCCCAGCCGGAAACAGGCAAGCGCTCTGATAAAGAACCCTGGCAAAATGAAACATTAAAACACACCATAAAACCTAAGTGCTTCATCACCATCACTAATGAAAATATATGATTGCCTAATAAAATCCTCTACACAGGCAGGCGGCAGGCGCAGGCAGCAGGCGGAGGGACCCTGCTTTTATGAACACCTGTTAGTTGGCACACGCTGACTGCAGCATCCTTCCCCGGAAGGGTAGCCTCGGGGCACGGGGTAGAGGCCTGGGGGCAGAGGGAGGTGGGGAGCCCAGGGTGGTGGGAGGCAGGGCAGTCAAGCTCCAGAGCCTCAGAGAGTCTAGGGGAGATGGGCCACCCAGGCGAACGAGGGTGATGCCCAGAGGCCAGGCAGACAGACTCAACCGCAGGCCTTCACCTCCTGCTATGCTCCAGCAATAAAGGGACAAGGGCAGGAGCTGCCGAGGAAAGCAGATTAATAAAACCACTGCTGCTGCCGCGGCTGCCACTGCGTCTGGCTCTACCGAGTTCGCTCTCCCGGGATCTGGGCAGCCTGACTGGGTTATAAAGCCAGGAAACAAAAACCTCGGCTTTTTCATGGCACTTCAGGAAGGTAGACAGGTTTCTTATTGGGCATAAAAGAAATAATTGAATTTGCCCCCCTCCTCCTCCTACATTTCCTTTTATTTGATTTTCATTCATTGTTAACACAGGAGTGAATACGCAATGTGAACGCTTTTAATGAAGGAAGTGGATTTAGCCTAGTGATGAAAGTTGGACATGTTCTATTGTTCACTGACACCACTGCCTTTCACTCCTATCTCATCTCCTTGTTACCGCTCTAGTCCCTTCCCTCTCCCCTTCTTTCCTTCCTGCCCTCCTTCCTTCTCTCCCTCCTTCCCTCTATCCTATCCTCTCTTTCCTACCTTCCCTTCTTCCTTCCTCTCTTTCCTTCTTTTCTCTCCTCCTTCCTTCCCTCTTTCCTTTTTTCCATTTTCCCCTCTCCTTCCTTCCTTCTCTCCCTCTTTTCCTTTCTCCTTCCTTTCTTTCTATTCTTTCCTTCCTTCCTTCCCTCCCTTCTTCTTCCCTTAAGCCATTAACCTACAGTAACGATCCAGGGGGGTCCAGGTTATAACAAGGACATTAAAATTACAAGTAAGATTCACCACTTCCTTCCTTCCCTACCTTCTTCTTTCCTTCCTTCCTTCCTTTCTTCTTTCCTTCCTTCTCATTTCATAGATAAGTAATCATGACCCCAAAAGACAAGTGACATCTACTAAAAAAAAAAAAAGCAAAAAACTTTGCCTGCCATGTACTGTGATATGTACCAAGCAATAAAGATACTATGTCACACTAGTAGTCAGCTTCCCAATAGCACAGGATGCAATCCTAAAGCCTCCCTGACTTAAGTCTATTGTTTCTCCTCCAACACCAGGTGAAGTGACTTGTCCATGGTGATAGTTGTCCTGTTAATAAATTCTGTATGTGATCAGTGCTTACCACAAGCAGTAGCACCAAGGAAGCATCAGGGATACAAAGAAAGGGAAAACAGCCCCTGGCCTCAGGTCAGTGTCACCAAAGTGGGTAAAACTACTTGTTGCAAAGTCCTCATGTGGGAATCTACCTATATTCTTTACTCTGTCAGACCATAGACAAAGCAGACAAACATCTACCCATTCTCATGTTCCTATTCTGATGGGTGTGTGTGTGTGTGTGTGTGTGTGTGTGTGCGTGCATAATTTTTCAAGTTGGCAATGGGTGACTTTCTGTAGTACAACTTAAAGTAGAAGCACATATATATATATGTACACATACATATAATATAATTATATATGATATATAATTATATATAATATGTGTCTATTTCCTCTTAGGACACTATCTTATTCTTTGCTATGAGAAATTCCAGCATACCACTGGAGAATAGGGAGATTCGCACATGCAATTGATTGTAAATTCCATGCAGTTTCGTAGCATGCTATTTTGTGGTGACATATCCTTTAAGAACCTTCTCCTTAAAGGGCATTGGATAGGATCTTCCTCACTGCTGCCCTGATCCCTGGTGAGTTCATGCCTAGAACCATCATTTCATGAAGAGCTCAAGCCATCCATGCTTACTTATATCCCAATTCCACTCCTCTCTCTGGACTTTCCCACTTTCCCATCTTTCTAGCTCCATTCCATGAGGTGTTTTTCCCCTATGAGAATCTAATCCCTTTGAGGATAGAGATTAACTCTTTTGCTTGTATTTGTATTCCCAGGTCTTATCACAGTGTCTGGCACATTAGTAAATCTATCTATCTATCTATCTATCTATCTATCTATCTATCTATCTATCTATCTATCTACCTATCTATATTTTCTTATTAGAGATTTATTCTTTGGAGCATTTTGGGAACTGGAGGGTATTCTAGAGATTTTTATTCCATTTTACAGATGAGAAAATTAAGACCCACAAGTACTATTTTGACAAAGATCAAACAATCTGACTAATGGAGGTAGTTAGGTGGTGCAGTGGATAAAGGGCTGGATTTGGAGTCAGGAAGACCAGACTCCAAATCCAGCCTCAAATACTTAGTAGCTGTGTGACCCTGAGCAAGCCACTTAACTTTTGTCTGCTTCAGTTTTCTCAACTATAAAATGGGATAATAACATCACCTATCTCCCTTGGTTATTTTCACAACTGAATGAGATATTTGTAAAGTTCTTAGCATAGTACATAGTAGGTACTTAATATTCCCCTCTAATAAACTACACTAATCTATGCTAAAGTATTGATGGCTCATTAATGTGTTCATATACTTCTCCTTCCAGGGATATTTGCATTTTAATTTGGGGCTGGTGGAGGAATGATACTTAACTTGAAATAACAGATCTCAGATGATAGAATTTTCAGCAGGCTCATAAAGAACACATTTGGGTCTTTCAGCAGGATTCCTTAGATGACATGTATAAAATCTACCTGGTGCTGAAAGAATTCAAATGTTTGTTAAAGGAATAACTAGCCTACCAATCAACATTAAATCAAAATGTGTTGGAAGAATAGAGAGTGAATTTTGGTACTAACTTTTGCATGTTTCCATTTTGGGAAATCAGCCTACTGGAAGCTATATTTCCAAGCATGCACTGGGCTGTCCCTCCTTGGTCAGGGCACAGTCAATATAGAAACCCATGTGCTGCCAATTTGGGAATACTAAATCGATGGATAATAGCTAACATTTATATAGCATTTTATATGCATGATCTTAAGGCTTACATCAACCCTGTAAGGGAGGTGCCACAGGTAGCATTGTCACATTCATTTTCCAAAAGAAGAAACTGTTGCTCAGAGAGATTAAAAGTCTTTTCATTTCACCTTTGCTAGATCACCTACCTAATAAACGTCAGAGGTAGGATTCCAATCTAAATATTTCTCAGTTCCAGTTCCAACACTTTCCCCTGGCTGAATATCTCTGTACAGAGGAGTGTGTCATGGGCTGTGGCAATAGGAATCCTTGGAGGGGAGGCATAAGGAAAGGGGATGGTGTCAGTGTCCTGGAGTCAACAAACATAAAGTCGAGCTAGAAGAAATGAGGCTGACAACTCCTTTCTGTTTGTGAAATGGACAGTGGCCAGAAAGTAAAAATCAATGGTTTTTACTGAGCATACAGTCAGTAATAAAGTGCCTTCACCAGGAAATAAGTTGTGAGAAAAGAGACATCATAAGATAGATAATGGGGCAAGAGATCCAGCAGCTACTCTATCAGAGACCAGGAAATTCAAGATGGGAATGGCAGGGGATGATGAGTAAGTGTATATGGAAGGAAGGGAGGAGGGACAATAGACCACTAGAGCTAACCAGACCTAACCCAGGGCCAGATTTTACCTCTGTATCTCAAGATATAATAGTGACCCCCTCCCAGCAGAATGGGGAAATGAGTACATTTTACCTTAACTATGATATCCCACCTCCCCTCTACCCTTCCAGACACTTCTCCTATGTCCCAATGCCATAAGAAAGGCTTAGGTTGGATCCTTCTCAGAGATATTTGTATTCTTTTTTTTAAATAAATGCTTTAACTCCTGTTTTACATCATTCATTTCCGCCAGATTTTGAGTTACAATTTTTTCCCCGTTTTTTTCCCCTACCCACCCTACCAGAATAGCAGTCCCATAAGATATCGCTTCCTCCAATCTGCTCTCTCCCATATCTTCTCCATTACCCCCTTCCACTTTTCCATTACAGCAAGGTGAATCTCTGTGCCCCGATGCCTGTACATCTTATCTCCCAATTACATGCAAAAGAGTATTGACGATAATGTTTATATATATTTGAAACATTTAATTTTAAGACCTCGAATTTCAGATCCATTCCCTTCTTCCCTTGTCACCCATTCCCTCTGGGAAGATAAGTAATTCAGTATGTGTTGTACATGTATAATTATGCAAAATATTACCATAGTAGATATATTATACAAGGCTGCTTATAATTCCCTCCCACTCATCCCATCCCCCACCTGGTCCATTCCCTACTTGATCCTGTCCCTCTTCTATAGTGGGTACTTCCAACCTCCCCTCCCCCCAAGAATGCCCTCCCATCCGTCATCCCTCTTCTCACCCCCCTTCCCCCTATTCTGCTGCAGGGTGAGATATCCCATTTAGTATGTCATTCTCTCCCTGAACCAAATTCAATGAGAATGTGGTTTTGCCTTTTTGCCTTCCTATTCTTCCCCTCCTCTGCAGCCACTTCCCCTTGCTTCTTCTACATGAGATAGTTTACCTTACCCTGTCTCTCCCCTTCTCCTCTCTCCACTTTCCTCTTTCACCTCATAATTTCAGCCCTTAGGTATCATCCCTTCCCAACAAATTCAACCTATGCCCTCTATCCATGTATAACTGTAAACATATATACACACATTCACATATGTATTCATGTGACCATATACCCTTCTTCCATTATTTTCATACTGAGAAAAGTTTCATCAAAGTTATTGTTTTTCCATATAGGAATGTAAATAGTTCAACTTTGACCAGTTCCTTTTGATTTCTTTTCCCTGATTACCTTCTCAGGCATCTCTTGCTTCTTGTGTCTGGATGTCAAATTTTCTATTCAACTCTGGTTTTTTCCTCAAGAATGCTTGAAAGTCTTCTATTCCACTGAATGACCATATTTTCCCCTGAAACAAAATACTCAGTTTTGCTGGGTAGGTGACCCTTGGGTTCATTCCTAGCTCTTTTGCCCTCTGGAATATTATATTCCATGCCCTTCAATCCCTCAGTGTAGAAGCTACCAGGTCCTGGGCTATTCTGATTGTGTTTCCACAATATTGAAATTGTTTCTTCCTGGCTGCTTGTAGCATTTTCTCCTTGATCTGGGGATTCTGGAACCTGGCTATAATATTCCTGGGAATTTTCTTTTTGGGATCTTTTTCAGGAGGTGATCGGTGGATTCTTTCAACCTCTATTTTGCCCTCTGGATCTAAAACATCAGGGCAGTTTTCCTTGAGAATTTCTTGAAGGGTGATTTCTAGGTTCTTCTTTGATCATGGCTTTCAGGTAGTCCAATAACTTTTAAATTGTCTCTCCTGGATCTATTTTCCAGGTCAGTGGTTTTTCCCATGAGATATTTCACATTGCCTTCTAATCTTTCATTTGTTTGGATCTGCTTAACAGCATCTTGATTTCTCATAAAGTCACTAGCTTCTATTTGCTCCAGTCTAACTCTGAAGGAATGAATCTCCTCAGTGAGCTTTTGAGATTCTTTTTCCATCTGGCAAATTTGACTTTTTAAGGCATTCTTCTCCTCATTGCTCTTTTGGGCCTCCTTTGCCATTTGAGTTAGTCTGTTTTTTAAGGTGTTGTCTTCCTCAGTCAGGCTGTTGACCCTCATTTCATACTTTTCCTGCATCCTTCTCATTTCCCTTCCCAATTTTTCCTCCACTTCTCTTATTTGACTTTTAAAGTCCTTCTTAAGGTCCTCTATGTACTGTAACCCACTCATATTTTCCTTTGGGGCTTTTGGAACAGGATTTCTGACCTCACAGTCCTCTGACTGTTCCATGCTTCGATCCTCTTTGCCCCCCAAATAGGAATCTAATGTTGCATTTTTCTGTTTATTTTGTTTCCTTTGCCTTGGCATGATGCCACTTAATTACTTGACTTTTGGTCTTGTTGCCACAGTAGAACTATGCCACCAGACAAGGGAGCTTCGTTCCGAATGTGTGGGGGAGCAACTTCCATTTCTGGCAAACTGGAAATCTGTCCCATGACCTCCCCCCCAGATCACAATCCAGATCCAGGGAGGTTAAATCAAGAGCGATTACCCCCTGAGACTGATTGCTGGATCTCCCTACAGTTCGCAGGCCAGGAGCTGGAGCCCCCACTGAAAACTACAAAATGACATGTCTCCTCAGAGGCTTCTAGCTCCCAGGGGAGCGTTCCCCAAATACTGGTCCCAAAGTCCACAGGGCACTAACCTCTCACTTTGTCCTAGGCATGTCTGTGTTGACCATTCTGGAATTGCCACTGTTAGTGTTCTGGGGTTCCTCCAGCCAGCTCTTGGCCCAGCCGCCCTGGGGCTAAAACCGCCGGACCTGGGCTCAGCTCTCCAAGCGCTGCGCTGCCTGCTCCCAGAGCGCTGTACTGGTCCTTCCTGCAAGGCTGCTGGGCTGTCCTCAGCAGGAGGTTAGCTTCTCTGTGTTGTTCTTTGGGTGCTGGAGCTCCAGAAGTTGTTCAGAGTCCCCTTTTACATAGTTTGGAGGTAATCTGGGGGAAGAGAGCCTTGGAGGTGCTTTTTCTACTCTGCCATCTTGGCTCCATCGAGATATTTGTATTCTAATAGGAGACTCTTTGAAGACAGAAGTCTGAATTCTGACTCCAATGGGATCATGTGCACTAAGAGGTAATAACCACAAGATGCCAGAAAATTGGGGAGAAAGCCATTGGGTGAGGAAGGAGAGAAAGGGATGGGCTATGTATGATAAAGTATAAAATTCAGGAATGTGGTATTTGATATGGAGGATTGTGTAGCTAGGGGGAGAGCCGGAGGGAAGACATATGGAAATCCAGAATCATCAGACCTAGGGCAGGACTGGAATTATGGACTACTGACCTCCTGGCTTTGGAGATGTAATCATCTACCACTGAGCATAGAGACAAGAGAACCAGGGGGAGGAATGTGATGTTTTGTGAGGCAGATCCTCACCTGGAGCATTTTCGTTTCTTAAGAAATGAAGAGATGGGGCGGCTAGGTGGCGCAGTGAGTAAGAGTGCCGGCCTCGGAGTTGGGATGACCCGAGATCGAATCTGGCCTCAGAAAATGAGCACCCACACATAAATAATGACTAGCCGTGTAACCTTGAGCAAGTTACTTAACCACAATTGCTTTAAAAAAAACATATATATATATTTTTTATATATATATATAAAACATATATATAAAACATATATATATATATAAACACACACACACACACATACACACACACACATATATATATATATATATATATATATATATATATATAAAGAAGTGAAGAGAGGATTAGAAGTGATAAACAAAACAAAACTGACTTTTATTTGAGAGGTAGGAGGGCATATCTGGACTAGCTCCCAACTTTTCTGTTTTCTGTGTCCTTGGGCAAAGTACCTCCAGCTTCTAGGCTTCATTTTCTGCACCCGCCTGTTTTAGTCTATGATACTGTGGTGTGTAGAGCTGAGTGTCCCTTTCTCAGTTCTATCACCATTAAATAATAATAACAGAAGCTGTTGTTCTTGAGTTGTTTTCCAGTTATCTCTGACTCTTCCTAACCCCACTTGAGGTTTTCTTGACAGAGATACTAGAGTGGCTTGTCTTTTTTTCTCCACCTTATTTTACAGATAAGGAAACTGAGGCAAACAGATTCAGCATCACACAGCTAGTACTTACTACTACTGTCGGAGGACAGATTTGAACTCAGGAAGATGAGTCTTCCTAACTTCAGGTCCAACACTCTATCTACTACGCCATTTAGCTACCCTAATAACAAAAATACTTAGCCTTTATATAGTGGTTTTTCAGGCTTACAAAGCACTCATATATGTTATCTTGTTTGATCTTCACAACAATTTGAGGAGGTATGTATTATTATTACTCCCATTTTACAGAGGAGGAAACTAAGGCACAGGGGGAAAAAGTTAAGGGACTTACCCAGAGTGACGCTGCTAGTGTGTTAAAGGCTGGGTTTAAAATTAGGCCTTTCTGAATACGCCATACCACAAATCAGAAGATTAGAGACTAACACAAACTTCTTATTTTACAAATAAGGTAATTGAGGCCCAGGGAGGGGAAATAACTTAGTGAGTTAGGGAGGAAGTCAGGACTAGAACCCAGATCTTCTGACTCATAAGCCCAGGCAGGGCTTTTTCAGCTATTGCTTTAGTGATTCCCATACCTCTTCCTAAGTTGCCCTTTACTTTTCTGTAAAGATATGAAAATTCTATCACTTGTAATATTGGGAATTTCTTCAGGAAGTTGTTAACTATATTCTCAGATGCTGAGTCCCCCTTCCCACTCTAGTCACTGCCATTTTGTTGTTAGCTTTATTTTTCCTGGCTGGACTTGCCATAAGGTAGGTCAACAAGGTACCCAAGAGAGAATGGGAATGATTTCAGAGATCATTCAGTCTGTCTTTCTCCTACAGGGTAAGGAAAATGAGGTCCAAAGATGAAACATTATGATCTAGTCACACAGCTAGCTGGAGCCAAAGACAGTACTAGAACCCTAGACCAGATTGCCAGTTCAGCATTCTTTTCACTCTTATGTAGCTGCCTCTCAAAGATGGTGAAAAACAGCTCACAGAGGCAAAATATTATGGGCTTGTAAACTCGCTGGGCAGGAGCTTTGCTTGTTTCTGGGCTGTGCATGGCATCACATGCCCTGTTTTGTGCTTAATAAATGTTTATTATTATTATTGTTAATAATAGCAACACCATAAAACCCCAGTACAATGGAAGCAGCTGGGCTGCAGGGTTTGTTCTCACACCTGCTTGAATGGCAATCCATTCTGCAGCCATCCCCCAGGATCACTGAAATTTCTGAGCCTTGGAAAGGGCCTGGGTAAAATCTTTGGAAAGAACTGTAATTAGAATAGTTGTGTGTGGGGCCACTCACTCAGATGCATCTGTTAGGTAATGGTATAGGCGCTACAGACCAGCTCTCTTCAAAGAGTCTTTGGAAGAGGGGATGAAGTAATTTGGGTTCCTCAAAACTGTTTCTTTTTCCTCTGTTTTCTGTGATTGGTTCAGACTGGAGATGACTATAGTGAAACACAGAAGCATTCTTCCTTGGATAGAAGAAGCAGATCTCACCCAGCCTCATCTCCCAGACAGTCGGCAAGTGGTCAGCCAGGTGCATCAACAAAGGCCTCAGCCAGATGTCCCTCTCAGAAAAAGCAAACTATATTTGGGCTACACCCCCACATGCAATGAGAGTTTTGGAAAACCATGCAGCATTCTCTGCCTTCTCTCAAGTACAAGCATATATGCACGCACATACACAGACCTACTTTTGTCACATTTCCAAGTGACGTATCCTGACTTTTGGGGGTGATTTCACAAAGCATCAGTGGTTTTGTCATTTGTATTTTGTCCAGGGAAGGTGGAGAAAGTAGTATAAGATGGATAATTTGTTTTTAAAGTTCTCCCAGGGTGGGAAACCTTTGGCTTTGAGGCCACACTTGGCTTTCTAGCTCCTTGGTTGTGACATTTTGACTTAGTCCAAATTTTACAGAACAAAGCCTTTTATCAAGGGGATTCATTCTATTAAGTTTGGATTCAGTCAAAGGGCTATACTTGAGGCCCTAGAGGGCCACATGTGACCTCAAGGCGGAAGGTTCCCCATCCCTGCAACTGTTCTACCTGACGACAAGTGCAAGAACTAAATCTGCTATTCTCATATCACCCCACAATGGATGAATGCATGCAAAAATGAATGAACAAATGAGTGAATAAAAAGTAACTTATTAAGTAAATAAACATGCTAAGTCTTTAGGATACAAACCCCAAGCTAAGACAGTTCCTGCCCTTGAGAAGCTTCTATTATAATAGGGGTTGACTACATATAGGAGAATGGGGACCAAGGAGGACCCAGATATTGTTACCTGACTCCCTTTCCTGTTCACTCCCTCCTCCTTATCCAGGACCCCTAGAACTTATCCAGGATTTTTGGGTAGTGGGACGACCCACCATCGTTGGGAGTACCTTTTCTTCTTTCTTCCTCACCCCCTTTCTTGAACCAGGTTCACCCTGAACCCATTTGGACATCTCGACTGATCAAATGGCTTGGTGGAGGTAAGAGCAGCAACTCTGTTCCTTCCAATAAGATGAGGGATCACCAGGCCTTACCATTTGCCCTGCTTCTATGCCTTCTAGTCCTTTGATGCTGTTATCTATTCCAAGGACTCATAAACTGGGTTACCATTTCAATACTATAATATTATGACCTTTTGACTTTTCCTTTCACCTAGAAGGTGAATATTCTTTTATGTGTTGTCTCTTCCAATTAGGGACTGTCTTCCCTCTTCTGTTTGTATACCTAGTATTTAGTATAGTGATTAGCCCACAGTCAGCATATATGTTTTGCCATTCCTTCATTTAGGAAACAGTCTGGTCTAGAGAGTTACAGGGATGGTGAGTTAATATAGATAGACCATTGTCAGGCTCTTTCCAGAGGCAACGGTATTATTAGAATACTCTGCTCAAAGCAAAGGTGGGTAGGGGCATGTTACTCATGTGTAGGCAGGTCTAAGGTCTGGGATCAGGTAGGTATAATGCTGCTCAGTTGTTTCAGTTGTGTCTGACTTCTTTGTGACCCCATTTATTTTTTTTTTTGTTTTTTGTTTTGCAAAAATACTTGAGTAGTTTGCCACTTCCTTCTCCATTTCATTTTACAGATGAGAAATTGAGTCAAGCAGGGTTAAGTGACTTGCCCAGGGTCACACAACTAATATGTATCTGAGGCCAAATTTGAACTCAGGAAGATGAGTCTTCCTGCCTCCAGGTCTGGCATTCTACCTACTCTGCCACCTAAAACAGTACTTTGGCCAGTTTCATGTGTAATTTTTCATTTTATATTATTTTGCAGTTAATAAATAGCAATTCTCCCCCCACCCCCGCAACTGCCCCCAGTTTTAAAGGAAAAAGAAAAAACAAAGTCCTTGCAACAAAAATGCTCAGTCAGGCAAAGGCAATCCTCACATCATCCCCATCCAAAATATATTCATTCTGTTGAATCCCTCACCTCTGTGTTAGGAGGTAGGCTACCATGTTTAATCTGGAATTGTGCTTGGTCAGTACATTGATCAAACAATTCAAGTCTATCAAAATTTTTGTCTTTACAATGCTATTATTTTATAATTTGCTCTCCTGGTTCTGCTTACTTCACTCTGTACTAGAGTATACACATGTTTCCGGGTTTATCTAAATGAATTCCTTTCCTCATTCCTTAAGGCACAATAGTATTCCATTATAGTCATATATCATAATTTGTTCAGTTACTGCACAATTGATGGACACCCCTTTAACTTCCAGGTCTTTGCTATCACAAAAGAGTCATGTATATGTATAGCTGGTGCAGAGAACAGAGGACCAGGACTGGAGTTAGAATACTCATTTTCTTGAATTCAAATCCGGCCTCAGACACTTACTGACCCTGAGCAAGTCACTTAACCTTGTTTGCCTCAGTTTCCTCATGTGTAAAATGAGCCAGAGAAGGAAATGGCAAACCACTCCAGTATTTTTGCCAAGAAAATCCCAAACGGGGTCATGAAGAGTCAGACACAACTGAACAGCAAGTACCTTTTTAGTAATAGAACTGAGGTCTAATATTTGCCTAGTTACTTACTGGTGAAATAACTTTGGGCATGAGAAGGCACAGGAATGGATGCATGTATAGCTATGCACATATACATGAATGCATGCATGTATACATGTGTATATATGTACAAATGTATAGGTATATAAACATACTTAAGACTGTGAAATGTATAGATATTAATTTATATACACATGCATTCATATGCATGCAATACACACATGCATGCATATATATATTAGGGTATATTATATATATTAGGGTATATTATATATATTAGCATATATATGTATATAAGCCTTACATTGGATGTAAGTTCAGATCTAGAATATGTTTTTCCTTTTTCAAAAAGAAAATTCCAGATATGGCTTGAGTCAGGGTGGGGAAAATGTGCTTTTGACTGGCACAGAGGGAGAGAAATCCAATAACCTATTTTGCCTTTTAGCTGTGAAAAGCCTGAATTAAAGTGATTGAACACCACGCAGTAAATATAAATATAAAGGGTCTATGGAAATGTGAGAAAACCATCCCAGAGCCTTGATAACAATGGGACATTCAGAGGCAGATTGGTGTATATTTTAAACAGGACAGGCAGGTGACTTGAGAAACAGAGGTGGCCCTTGCTCATTTACTGCTCCCGTGGTAACACATAGCAACCTGTTTGTTTTGACTGAAAGGTTTAACAAAAGGAAATGGGGGTGGGGAGGAGTGATTCTTTAGGAATAAACATATATAAACAGGGAACAGTGATTCTTTCACACAGACTTGTGCCTGTGTGTATACGTGTGTGCCATAATCCCAGAAGCTTTACTCCTGCCTCAGTCGAAGTCAGGGTTCACTTAGCCTTCCTGACCTGCTTCTGGCTATAGTCAGCACTTGAGTCTACACGGTGCAGACAGCCTAACATAGAGTAAAAAGTAAATAGTCTCTGATGGAATCTCACAAATCACCAAACCTGTCACTTAAAACCCTTTCCTGAATCACTGACTTCACTGATGCTGGTGCCTGTCTATACCTATAGGATTTACCCTTCTTCTCGGTTGTAAGCAGCATTTTGATGCTTTTGCAGTTAGTTAGTTTTTGTCCTTTGTTCTTGAAGAAAAAAATGACATCACTACGTTAGAATCAAGCCAGTGTGTCTGACTGTGGCTGATCAGAGCAAAATGACCTCAGGATGCTCTACCACAGGTCAGGCACAAATAGTCCATGTGAACGTTTGGGGTAGATACTCTACATTTGCCCATACTGTGTTTCCTTGAGCTGCTTCAGTTCTGCTTTGCTTCTAGAACAGAGCACCTTCTCTGATGTGGGCACACCATGCTGAGCAGTCCTGTACCAGTGTTTCCCATGGCACACAATCAATTCCAAAGTTCATGAGAGAGACCTTGAGGGTGTCTTTGTATCACTTCTGACCACCATATGAGTGCTTGCCCTGTCTAAGCTCTCCATAAAATAGTCTTTCGGCAAGCATACGTTCAGCATTCAAACAATGTGGCCAGCCCATTGGGGTCGCACTCTCTGAAGCAGAGTTTGAATGCTTGGCAGTTTAGTTGAGTAAGAACCTAAGTGTCTGGTACCTTCTCCTGCCAGGTGATCTTCAGAATCTTCCTAGCATAATTTAAATGGAAGCGATTCAGTTCCTTGGCATGGTGTTAATAGATTGTTCAGGTTTCACAGGCATACTACAATGAGGTCAGCACAACGGCTCTGTAGATCTTCAGTTTGGTAGGCAGTTTAACACTTCTTGTCTCCCATCCTTTCCTTCCAAGTCTCCTAAACACTGAGTTAGCTCTGGCTATGTGTGCGTCAACCTCATTATCAATGTATACATCCCAGGAGAATACACTTCCAAGGTAAGTAAACTTATCCACAGCATTCAGAACTTTTCCATTTGCTTTAACCAATAGTTCTATATATGGATGGTATGGTGGTGGCCATGGCACCTGGACTTTGCAGTATGGTACGATGGAAAGGGTCCTGACTCTCAAGTTTTCAGTGTGTTCAGCCATTTTAGTCATGTCTGACACTTCATGACCCCATTTGGGGTCTTCTTGGTAAAGATACTGCAGTGGTTTGCCATTTCCTTCTCCAGCTCATTTTATAGATGAGGAAAACTGAGGCAAACAGGGTTAAGTGACTTGTCCAGGGTCACATAGCTAGTAAGTGTCTGAGGCCAGGTTTGAACTCTAGAGAACCTAGGTTATTAGCTGTGTGATGTCAGGTTAATTTAAGATAGGCACAGGAGCCTGGGAGTGGGAACACATCCCAAATGCACACACCCTGCTTCTAGCCCAGTCCTCTCAGCCATCATCCTGAGATACAACTGTTAGTGGAGAAAATGCCCGCCATCCCCACCAACTGCCAACCAAATGACACATCTGTGCTACCTCCAGCCTCAATGAAGCTTGGAATTCTGTTACTCTTTATCCCTGTCTCCATTAGTTCCTCAAAAAAGAACTTTTTTTTTTCTTTATACCCCCATCACTTAGCACAGCACCTAGTATACAGTTGGTGCTTAATAATTGTTTGTTGATTTGGCTTTCCTCTCTTCCAATCCATATTGATCTGTCTCTTGCTTCAGCTTGCCTCCAAGTCACCACCTCTGGGTTGGTCAACTTGAAACCATAATACCTGAGTCCAAGTCCTGCCTTTTAAGGGATAATAGCAGTAGGGGAAAAACATAAACATTTGTATGATGCCTACCATGGGCTACACACTGTGTTAAGTGCTTTACAAATATTATCTCATTTAGTCCTCACAACAGCCCTGGAAGGCTATTATCCTCAATTTACAGCTGAGGAAACTAAAGGAAACAGAGGTTAAATGACTTGCCCAGAGTCACACAGCTAATAGGTACCTGAGGTCAGATTTGTGATATTAGATAACAAAATTGAGATCTGGAAAGGACCTTAGAAGCCCTCTAGTCTAACCTTCCTCATTTTGCAAATGAGGAAACGAAGGCCCAGAGAGGTTCAGGGAATATATGGCCATAGATAAATGCTTAAGGTCACATAGGCAGTGACAGAAGAGGGACAGGAAACCAGATTCCTCAGACTGCAAATAATATACTTTTCCCACTATCCAGTGCTGCCTAGCTTTGACAGCACAAGTCTTATTGAGACTCAGTGACCTCATCTCTAAAATGGAGATAATTGCACTCTCTGTCTTGCAAAATTGTTGTGAGGAAAGGACTTTGTGAATCTTAAGGTGCTATGTGGATGTGAATTATTATTGTTAGCACATTATTATTAATAGCATTAATAACTCAAATTATTAATGATGTAATTAACCTCACCAGACTTTACGTCCATTCATCACTTGAGTATTCAGTCTATGCATGTTAATTCGCACCTGCCAATATATTTCCCTGTGAAGATTCATTCATTACTTGTTTTCACATGTGTTCTGCTCCCCAGCTGAATTATAATTGTAAGTTTCTTGAGAGTGTGGGACATACCTTCTAACTCCCATCCCTTCACAGTACTATATTCAGATATCTGAATATCTGAATGTCCTGTTCAACAATTTTCAATGGCTTGCCATGCCCTACCAAATACAGCCCAAATTCCTTACATTGTGATTTGCAGGCCTTACACTATCTGTCCCCTACCTTCTAGACTTGTCTGAGGTTCCCCTAATCAAAAAGTGTTCTTTGGTGCTTTTGTTCATGACAGCTAGGTGGCACAGTGGGTAGAATGCCGGGCCTGGAGTCAAGGAAACTCCTCTTTCTGAGTTGAGATCTGGTCTCAGAATCTTACAAGCTGTGTGACCCTGGGCAAGTCACTTAACCGCTGTTTGACTCAGTTTCCTCATTTATAAAATGGGGATAATTGTAGCATCTATCTTACAGGTTATTGTGAGGATCAGATGAGATAATACTTGTAAAAGTGCTTATTTGGCATAGTTCTTGGTACTTAGTAAAGGCTATATAAATAGTAGCTAGGAAGTGTTTGTAGAGGAATTTGAACTTGGGTTTTCCTGACACCAGGTATAGTCCTCTGTCCACTGTGTCACACCTAGCTGGCCTGTGGGCGCATAATAAGTGCTCATTGAATTTAATTAAATCACTCAAACTATTCCACTGATTAACTCATAAAGGAGTACATTGGGGGAAGGCCAAGGAGGACAAAGTGAAATTCTGTAGGAAGACAGACTCAGGATGTAGTGTTCTGTGACTGAAACGCCACTGGATTGACATTAATGTCAGGCTTGCCTAGGTGAAAGATCCTCCTCTTCTTTCCAAAATGTCTTAAAAGTTTCAGTGGCTTAGGACATCCATATACTAACCAATTTACAATAACCCGCTTTACTTCATGGGTGACTCAGGGTTGGGAGGAAAGAAGATGTAAAAAAGAAAGAATCAGGGCTGCTAATTCCATTAATTATGTTGTGATGCAATTAAGCATTTCATTTCAAAGCTATTAAAACTTAAATTATTTATTAATAATTGCAGATCATTACCTGACAGTGTGTGCTGTGCAGAACAGGAGATGAATAATTGATTAGCTTTTGACACAGCTCTCTCCCCTTCCCCTCATTCTGACGCCATCAGATTTTGTCTCTTTCTGGAGGTATGTGTGCTGGTGGGTGGATCTACCTGGGGTCTCATTCCATTGAATTTTAAGGAAGAAGATATTGAGCTGCTGGCATTTGAAAGGCCTTATGCCAGGTGCTACAGGCGATACATAGGTGAACCAGATTCAACCCCAGCCCTCACAGAGCTTGCAAACAGAAAATGGTAAATATGTGTTTTAAGTACAATCCAAATTGGGGGAGATCATTCCTATCTAGGTGGGGGGGGGTGCTGGAGCACATAATCTTGGTTCAGTTTTTAGTCTTCAGATTTCTAAACTGTAATAATTTTGGTTGTTGGTCTGATAGAAACATACCTGCAGTTAAGACAGAAACAAAATGGGGCATTTTCTTGGAGAAGCTGATAAGGACTACAGATCTTCTAGCCTGAGGGCAGAGTGTAATTTCTCATCTCCCTGAGCTAGTTTGTGTTTGTCACAGGAATGAAAATACAAATACCCTTGGTATAAATGTGTAATGCAGTTGTCATTTGGGATGCCTCTCTGAGAGAGGAAAAGGGAGGGGCACTGAGAAAAACTATTGTGATGCAAAAAACAAAAAGCAAAAAACATGGTAATAAAAACCCCTTATTTTTAAAAAGTGAATGCATTTTGTAATGTGTCTCAGAAGCAATGGTTAGGGTGCTAAATAGGAGGTCAGGAAGTTCTGTCTTTGAATCTTGTTTCTGAGACTTACAAGCAAGAAGACCATGACAAAGTCACTTAATCTCTTTGAACTTGGTTTCCCTATCTGCAAAATGGGATAAAAATACACATAATCCCTCACAGGGTTATTGTGAATGTAAAATGAGATCATCTATGAAAAACAATTTTTAAGCCTTAAAGCCTATATACATGTTAGTTATTTATGCAATCATGAACATTTTTTCTGTTGTTCCTATGACCCAAGTTATTAATGGTTTAAAATGAATAGACATTTAAAATGAATAGACAATAGAAGATCCTGTATGATTTGCTCCTTCTGTCAGAGACAGATCAATGAGAGGAGGGGTGTTCCAAAGGCTAGAGAGGATCATGGGTTCTCTTTAGTCTAGAGCTCCTTCTTTTTGCATTGACTTTTAGGAGAACTGCTGCTATCAGAAAAGCTGTGCCTGGGCAGACAGATGGAAGAGTGATGTCTGGCAAATCAATTGGCTGGGACCTCTCTCTGTTCTCCAGGATGAGTGGGAGGGGAGGAATGAGAAAAACAGGCGTGAAAAGGTCAGATTGCACCTAAGGTGTTGGTGCTGGGGAGTTAAAGATAAGAAGGGATACAGATGTGAGTGCAAATAGCAACAAAAAAGCTGATTAGGGGTCGCTCCCACTCCTGATACTCTCCATCTTTCCCAGGAGGGCAAACTTGGAGAAGTTTTCTAACCCTGAAGCAAGGGTTTGTTTCTTGTTTGACAGGCAAATCCACTCCCTTCCTTTCCCTCCAGTCCAAGTGCTGAATATGTACTCAGGTAAATACTATACAGGCATGGAGGTGAGAAATGGCCTAGACAATGGGCTCAAGGCAAATTTGAAGAAGGGGAGGATGGCTGTGTGAGAGAGATGGTTTTTGTCCCTTCTCTGCTGCCAGGCAAAGCAGCCAGCATTTGCAAGATTTAGTTCCCTTACTCTTTACATTCATTTATTTACTTTTTAAACTGTTATTAAAGAAACTGGATGGCCATCGACCATAATTCTATTTGTCTATGAATGGATAGAGAGCTATTAAGAGGGAAGGAGCCTCAACCAAATAAGGAGAGGAAAGTTTGGATTGTTTTCCCCATCAAACTCTAGGTGAGGCTTAAAGAGAACCAATTAAAAAGAAATTTATTAGCAATATGTTAAAGTCTACCAATACCCTAAACTTATATCCTTTTAGACCTCATATAAGAAAAATTAGAAGAGGACCCAAACGTCCAATTTGTGGGTCCTGGAGCTGTTTTTACCTAAGGGAATTTTGGCTCTAGCTGTCATTGCTATTGTCTTGGGTAGGTTGAGGAAGGGGAGTGAAAATATATGTTTATACTTTCTTGTGGAAAGCAGACTGACCACAGTTTAAAAGGACTCCTGGTACTGAACACACACTCCTGTGGGCTCCTTCTTGTAAGCTTCATTATGCATACAGTCTTTTACTTTGGGGTTCTTTACACCTGTAAAGTATATTTTTCAATATTTTAATTGGTTTATGATACCTTGGAAGCAGGCACTACCTTCAGTGGCACAAATCTCAGGTCATTTACTATTGCCCATTCTTTCTAATTCCTGTCCATGTCCTCCCATAGATCCCCTCTATAGGCCCAGCAGTCTAGAGCTCTTCTTCTAGGTCTTTTAACATTACATGGAGGGGCGGCTAGGTGGCGAAGTGAGTAGAGCACTGGCCCTGGAGTCAGAAGGACCTGAGTTCAGATCCGGCCTCAGACACTTAATGCACACACAAACAAAAACCTAGCCCTGTTACCTTGGGCAAGTTACTTAACCCCAATTGCCCTACTAAAAAAAAAAAAAAAACAAAACAAACAAACAAACAAAAAAAATTACATGGGCACCAGTGGCTGCTTGGTCCTCCTTCCTTTTGTCCCTAACACTCTTATTGGAAAATTGGCCTGCTTTATTTCCCTATAACACATTTTATGAATAATACCTTTGAAAAATGTCTTGAGCACAAATCACAGAATTAAAAAGGGCCATTAGAAACTTGGCTTGGTCTGACCCCTTCCTGGAATAAGAATCTTCTCTATACCACAGACAAAAATGTGTCATTCAGTCTTTGTTTATCTACCAACCCCCCCCCCCCCCGCACACACCAAGTGAGAAGATAGCAAACACTCCCAATATGGTACATCATACTTTTGAACAGCATGGATTGTTTGTAATCCTTTCCTTACATGATGCCTAGATCTGTGTCTCTGTAAACTTCTGCATGGGATTCCTAGTTCTGACCTCTGGGTTCAAGCAGGACAAGCCTACTTCATCTTCCATTTGATAGCCCTTTAAATACTTAAAGACATTTATAATGTCCACCCAGGCCTTCTATTCTCTAGGCTACTCATCTTCTGTTCCTTTAGTTGAACCTTATTCAGCATAAACTTGAGGCCTTTTATCAACCTGATTACCCTTCTCTAGACACTCTCTAGCTTTATCAGCATCCTTCCTAAAATGTGGTGCTTAGATATGTATAATTGATATCATTTTGCTTGCCTTCTCAGTGGGTGGGGGAGGGATGAAAGGGAGGGAGAGAAATTGGAACTCAAATTTTTAAAAGAAAAGAATGTTAAAATAAATGATAAATTGAAGTAAAGAAATTTAAAATTGTATTCCTTACAATTGAGTATAGTCTTCTGTATCCTTATGCTTACTACTTCTGTGACCTAGAGCAAATCACTTAACTTCTCTGGCCTCTAATTTTCTCATTTGTGCAATGAAAGAATTCGACTAGATGGCCTCTGAAGTTCCTTCTAGCTCTAAACCTGTGATAGTCTGTGGTCATGTCAGGGCAGTACAGAGTAGAACAAAATCCATCCAATCCTGAGCTTACAGTCAAGCAAAGGGCATAAAACAAGTCCACAATTACATACAATGCAAAGCAGAATGTCATAAGTGCCATAAGAACAAGCCAAATGAACAGTTATAAGAGTTGGAGTGTGGGGGCAAGGTAGAAATAATTCCTGCCTAGGGACATTGTAAAGTCATTGTTTTGACTTCTGGGCTCTACAGACAATTTACTCTCACTCAGCAGCTCTCTATTGCCCACTGGATTACCCCAAATTTTGAGTCTCTGGAGATTGTGGTGTTACACGATTTCCAGCTTTATAGCATCTCCAAAAGACTATCAGTGCTTACAAAAAGAAGATGCATTTTTCTGTAAGGTAATTGGGACCAGCAAAAGCACCACACTTTCTTAAATACAATATAGTATACTCTTCTTTGACTGCCAGGGTCCTGCTCATTAGCTATATCTTTTGTCCAAGATATATAGATACAGCCCAATTCAATGGGCTATCCACCCAATTGTAGATTATAGTCTAGACAATACGCATTCTTCATCTAATTGTCTGGGTTTTTTTTCCCCCCATGTGGATGATTAGGTCAAGTTCTTTTGAGGAATAATAGATTTCATTAAGGATGGTACAGTGTTCTGAGGCCTGATGCCATCAGCCCAGCATAATACAGTAATAGGAGCATTCGGATGACTTCATCATTTAGAGAGGGTTCCTCTCTCATTATTGACTCTGGGGCCAGACATCCTTTATGACAATGGCAAATGACCCTTCACAACCTGAACCCTCCCTCCTTCCTTTACTGGTTTCTTATACCTTACTCTCCTCCACATAATCTGTGATACAATGATGCCAGTCTCCTTGCCTTTCCCATCTTCTACAAGAAGCTTCTCTTGATTTCTCTTAATGCTAGTTCCTTCCCTCTGTTGATTATTTCCAATTTATCCTGCATATAGCATATTTGTACGTAGCTGTTAATATGTGATCTCACCCATTAGTCTGGGAGTTCCTTAAAATAAGGGACAAGAAGGCAAAAGACACACTCTCTTTGTATCCCCAAGGCTTATCAGAGTCACTGGTGAATAATAGGTGCTTAATAAATACCAACTCCTCTCTGAGGAGCAGATATCTACCTTTTTAATATATCGTTTGGTATTGATAATCAGAGGATTATGGAAAAAAAGTTTTTTCTTGTTGAATCTTTCAAGTAACTAAATCTTAAAGTTATGCAGAAGCAACTGATGGTAATGTCAACCAGAGCTGGGACATTTCTGTGACATGTTCTGACTGTTTATCCATCCATGTATATATGACTCACATGCAACCTATGTAGACAAGATAACTGTTATTTCAGGGTGGTGTTTAAAGTGGGGATAGGCTGAACTGAGATGTTTTGGTAGTTTTCAACTGAAATGGTGAATTACATCATAAAGTCCCACTTCTGTTCAAGATTGTCACACACCATCCTACTACCACTGTGTGAGTTGTCTCTTCCTTTGGATAGGCCATCTCACTGACATTTTTCAGGTGAAACCAAGCAAAAACTAGCCTGCATGCTGTTTTTCCTTTCACTTCCAGACCTGACTATGTACACACACACACACACACACACACACACACTCCCTGTGGATAGTAACCCTCTATACTAGTGTGTTCACATTGGCACTATAAAGGTGCTTATAGAGATCTGTGTTATCCATTATAGGCTCTTTACTCTACCCCAGACAGGGACATAAAAGAAAGTGTACCTTCCAGGCAGTTCCAACTATTTCCCAAACTTCGGCATACTCAGACCTTTCACCCAGCACATTGGCAAAGGCTGCACTCACACTGAGATTCTGTCTTCCTATACTTCACAGAGACCTATGGAGGGTTAGAGGCTCATTCTCATCTGAAAGAGACTGCATGACAGGAATGCTGTGGGGCTCCAGACAGTCCGGGCAACCTGACTCTCCAGAGATGTTTTCTCACTGAAGTGGCCATCATTCCAGCATTTCTCAACAAGTTCTGGGTTTATTTTACTGGTGATTCCCAGCAGCTTGGAAAGCAATGAAGGCATAAACAAAGGCTGTTATAATTCTACAGTTAGAAATGCTTAGATGTCAAAATACACTGAAAGGATGGAAGTCAAGATCTGATGAGAATTTAATGCCTTTCAATGGCAATTCTCAATCAAATCAATACTTACTGTATTCCGATATGATTGATTATTCACTATGTGGGATAGAAATGAGTCCTTTCTCCTGGTTTCCTTTAAGACAGCTCAAATTCCACCTCCTACAATAGTCTATTACTGATTTTTTTTTCTTGCACCCCACACCCTTACCCCCAGTATTTCTCCTCTGAGATTATTTCCCATTTTTACTATATCAAACTTGTTTTCTCCATTAGAATATGAGCCCCTTGAGGATAGGGACTGGGCCTTTCCCTTCCTTTGTATTCCAACTGTTTATTTACCTCAGTGCCCTGCACACAGTATGTGAACAGAGAATGTACCATCTAATTGTCGAAGTAAGACAAACACTTGTGAATAGATAACTAACATGTCAGCTCATTTCTCCTCTTCCCTCGGATCTCATGTTGCACTGTATTTGTTAGTCCTTTAGTATTCCTTTTATGCAATATCGTACATTGTAGCCATCTCTCCTGTTGTCTTAGTTAACAGACAAGTTGGAAAGCGTTTATTAAGTACTTATGTCAGATACTGCGCTAAAAGCTGTAGGATACAAAGGGAGGGCTTTTTTTGTTTTCTTTTGTTTACCTTTCTTTTTAAATGGTGTATGCCATTCAGTAGCATACATACTAATGACATGTAAATAACCAGGCATCTACAAGGTTTATAAGAGTGCAATTCCCCTCCCAGCTGTGCTTCTGGTTTCTCAGGCTTTTCAGCACCATGCTTCAACTGCAGTCTCACTCTGAGACTTAGCTCCACTCATGGGGCCACCTCACCCTGGAAAACCCCTTTGCCTTGATGAGTTCCTCCAGATGCCTCCATCTTAAACAGGGGCTCACCCCAGTCAACCTTCATTCTCTTTCTGGCAACACTTCTGACTTTCTGCACCTAAGCATCTCACTCCTGCTTAGATACCCATTCTCACAGGCTATTACCGTATAGTGCCTCTCCCTACTACAGCCAAATTCCTAGCAATAGTGGTCTATAACTTATGCTTCCAACTCCTCCTCTTCCCCAATTTCTCAACCTCTCACAAATCTGGCTCCTAATGGTATATAATAACTGAAACTGCTCTTCCCAAAGTTTCCTTTTCTCAATATTCATTCTTATATGAGTCTCTGAAAATGTTAACACTATCAAAAACCTTCTCTTCTTTTCTTTGGTAACCATGACACTCTTGGTTCTCCTTCTACCTGTCTGGATACTCTTTCTTAGTCTCCTTTGCCTGATCATCATCTGTGTCCTGAATTCAAATTTGACCTCAGACACTTACTAGTTGTGTGACCCTGGACAAGTCACTTAACCCTATTTGCCTTAGTTTACTCATCTATAAAATGAGCTAGAGAAGGAAATGGCAAACCACTCCAGTATCTTTGCCAAGAAAACCCTTGATGGTGTTACAAAGAGTTTTTACACAACTGAAACAACTGTACAACAAGAAGGAGAGAAAATCCTGAGGAAATGTCCAGAAAACATGACTGAATGAGGGCATCTTATGAGTAGAATTTGAGGCAGTCAGACACAGACATTTGGGTGCTAGACTTGTAGGCAGGAAGACTTTGATTTAAATCCTGACACTACATAATTGTAAGCAAATAATTTAATCTCTCCACACCTCAGTTTCCTAATATTTAAAATGAGGATAATTATTGTGAGGATCAAATGAAATTATGTGTGTAAAGAACTTTCAATAACCATGTAGATGTAGAGAGAACTTGACTTAGAGTTGGAAGATCTGATTTCAAATCTGACTACAAATGGTAATCACCAAATGACCCTGGGCAAGTCACTTTACCAATGTCTGCCTCAGTTCCCTCTTCTTTAAAATGGAGATGAGAATAGCACCTACCTCCAAGGGCAGTTGTGAGGATAAAATAAAATAATATTTGTAATCTTTCAAGTGCTTTATACATACAGCTTTGAGTTACATGATCTCATATAGGGAAAAGTTTGTTCTTCCCTAATTTTGAAATTTCACAAGTATATAATATGTATCTACTGTTTATGAAACACTATTCCAGAAGAGATACAAAGTTTACCTAAGACACTATTCCTGCCCTCCAGGGGCTTAGAATCTAGTAAAGGATGTAAAAGTCATGCATTTTCAGTTGTTTTTCAGTCCTATCTGAGTCTTGGTGACCCAATTTGGGGTTTTCTTGACAAAGATACTAGAGTGATTTGCCATTTCCCTCTCTTGCTCATTTTATAGATGAGGAAATTAAGGCAAACAGTTAAGTGACTTGCTCTCTTAACTGTCCAAGGTCAGATTTGACCTCAGGAAAATGAGTCTTCCTGATTCTAGGCCTGGTTTTAGTCACTGGGCCACTGGGCTTCTAGCAAGTCTTTGCTAAACACCGAGTGTCTGATAGGTTATGGGAATATTAAGATAAAAATGAAACATTCCCTGCCCTCAAGGAGATTATATTCTTTCAACCCCATTCCTTGGTGCTTTACATGACTTGAGCATTCCTTTGGTCATCACAACTATTCCTAGTGTAGGGCAAATTATAATAATTGTCCCAGTTATGGAGATTTGGGAAATGTTTCTGTAATATGGTCAAGGGCTCAGTGAGCCCTTAGTGATATAGACAGTAGGAGAGGAAGAAGGATCTCTGCCTGCTGGATTAAAAAGCAAGTGAGGCTTGTAAACTTATGACCAGCCACTAGACTATCCCTAAGACACATCTGAGATAGGTTAGGATAGTGCCTGGCACATAAAAATGCTTAACAAATGTTTATGGATTGATTGATGTAGAGCAGTCACCTCAGGGAAGAGGGCAGAGGTGATAAGCCATTACATATACCATCAGACTCAGTTCATTGTTTGATGGGGCAAGGCTCAGATTGGTTCACACTGTTAACTCCATGGTCCAGGGTTATCCCTAAGAACGAATCAATCTCACTTAGCTAAAGAAAGAAAATTAGTTAGTGGGAGAGCCTGGACTTCTATCCATCATGCCACCAAAACTGTCTTTCTCTCCTTACTTTTCCCTCTCATTCATTCTGGATAAATTAGAAATTCCTTGATTCTGTCTACACTGGCCAAAGGAAATGTAGCGAAGCCCAGGAGCTGGTAAACATCATTGGTATATACAATAAATTCAGGATTCTACAATCAAAAGTCTCATTTTTTCTTTTCAGCAGGGGCAAGTTTTTTTTTTTTTTAGTTGCTGCATTTACCTAGATAATTGGTTCAGCTGTACCTTCTGCCAATTGAATAATTCAGTACTTTAACGGATTCGTTGTTATAACATTCCTGACATGTTAGAGGTACTCCCCCATCTGTGCAATTAGTGAAACAAACAAGTATTTATTAAATACTATATGCCAGGTATTGTCTTAAGCACTGAAGACACAAAAAGAACAAAAAGGAAACTATCCCCTGGCCTCAAGAAGCTTAAATTTTAAGCAGGGAAGACTCCCCGTGAATAGAAGCTGAAAAGGTAAAAGGGGGTGGAGGAGGAGGAGTCTGGGTGGGAGCTGGGAAGGGGCAGAGGCACCTGTTAGAGTGTAAAAGGGCCAAGTCCACAGAGTCAGAAACAAAGCTGGGAGGGAAAAGAAGGATGCCTTTCCTAGGCTCTTTCTCAAGCTAGAGGTTGTGAGAGGAATTCAGGGATAGGAGGAGACACAGGTGGAGGGCAGTCTTAGGATGGGGAGGACACAGAGGCAGAGGGGTGGTCCAGGGTGAGGGGATTGTAGGTGTGGAGGGGACTTATGGAATGGGAATGCCTCTGAGAAATGATGGTGACATTTGAAGGATCTTAAGCAGAACTAAGAGAGTTGTCTATATCAATGCCACCCATCTTAGAATGTGGACCTCCAGAAAATGGAAAGGATGGTGATTTGAGTCATCCTTTAAGTACAGTGGCCAGCTGTAATGGTAAGAGAATCTAAAGATCTTCCCTGCCCCTTAACGGGCCTCAAAGAGCCCAACAAGTGAAGCTTGTTTTTCCTGAAGGCACATACCTTTGGTTACTTTGTAATTAGGCAGTGGGTCACATAGATTGCGATGTTCTGTGACTCTGGAGAAGGCTATAGATAGGTGATAGATTATAGATATCGATATCGATATCGATATAGATATAGATATAGATATAGATATAGATATAGATCCTGAAGTGAGATTTTGTTTTTGGAATCACTTATGGGAAGACCATATGGTTTGACCAGATGAGACTCTGGACAGCCATTGACCCTCCTAGCTTGGAAAACCCAGGTGTTTGTGCTTCTCTTTCTGGTAACTAACTTTCTGTATGTAATGGTCAGATGGCTAGAAGCCCTATCTATTGGTCTGTTGAATTCTGTTATTTTATCTGTCTGTATTTTTTGTCTGCTTGTAATTTCTGTTTGTATTCTCTGAAGTTCAGGGTGCTGACTTTTGCCCCTGAACTAGGTACATGATATATTTGATTAAAGTAAGCTTGTTAACCCCTTTTGAGTTGCTTTCCTTTAGAAAAGCAGATCAAAGAACGTGATCTAGCAGCCATCCTGGGTATGCTAGGGTGCTTGCTGTTACACCTATACAGCTAGATATTTTTTTAAAAATTCTTTTTGGTGCTTATGATGATGGCAATGATAATGAAAATGGTGAAAAGACTGTAGCCAGCCTAGAAATGAAAGATATTTGCAAATTTAATGCTGCAACCTCTCATCCTTTTCTCTCCCAACTGCTAAGAGATTCTGACCCAGGCCAGGTGACCCGATTCCCCCAGTAATGACTGCACATGTCCCGACCTTGCTCCACAGCAACACTGCCACTCAGCTTGGGAATCAGCATGCTCCATTAGCTAATGAGGATGCAAAGGGGGAGATAAACAACCGTTAGTCAGGTCACCCACAAAGCAGCAGACTTTCCCAGGGGGAAGGCCAGGCCCCTTCCTGGCTGTGGGGCAGGCAGGATGGGTGGCTGTGAGGCAGAGGGAAGGAAGAAGGCAGGTACAGGAAAAGACAAGATAAAAGCACTAATGCCTAGGTAAACAGTCAGGCCTCCTCTGAGAAGATCCCATAAAGCTATTCCTCCATAACTCAGCAAACAGAATTTGATGCTGTTTGAATTTCCAAACTAATGATAAGAAATAATTGCTAAATAGCTCAATAACTGACAGGAAATTACCCCTGTTTCTCCATAACAATGCAGCAAGACGATTCAATTAGGGCTACTGTAGATAAAAAAAATGTTTTGTTTACACGATTCATTTCCAAAATGACAACAGACAGGCGAGATGCCGTTAGCTGGCAGGCAGGGCAGTGGGGCAGGAATTGGTTTGGATGGTTCTAGGTGCTTCAGAAATCTGCCAGAGCCAGGAGGAGAGGCAGGGCCCGCAGTACACCCCAGGGGGAGAGATGGCTACCTCCCAACCCGGGGTCTGGTCAAGAGCTCAAAGGAGAGGCCCAGGGGTCAGCCTTGGGCAGCATCCCTGCTCAGGACAAAGAGGGTCACCTGATGAAATTAAGTGGCAGGTACACTGTGGAACACTAGAGGGCGATGATACCCACTCCCCCTGCCCAGATGGAGCCTTCAAATGGTCTGCCCCAGGTTTAGAAAGCAGCCTGTTGACCCTTATCATTGCAGCACTGCTGGTAATTCTACAATGGCTAAACATTCTCGGTGGCTATTTTCTGTCTGTGTTCATGAGAAACCACTGAATAATTTCAACTGAATAGAGGATTGGGCTAGCAAAATTATTAATTTCTCTTCTGCATTGTTGCAACTTTAATAGGACAGATTGAGTGACTAGTTAGTGTGTGTTGTAATACTGATCTTTCCTCTTCTGGCTCAATCCTCTTCTCTCCCATATTTCCAGACACATATGTGTTCCTTGGCATTTAGTAGGTCAAGGACATTTGGGCTCAGAGTTGGCTCTTGGCAAAATTATGAAATACAACAATTTGGCCTTTGACACCATACTGGTTTTTCTCCCTCCCTCCCTCCTTTCTTTCTTTCCTTCCTTCCTTCTTTCCTTCATCTCTCCCTCCCTTCCTTCCTTATTCCCTTCCTTCCTCCCTCCCTCCCTTCTTTCCTTCCTCCCTTCTTCTCCTCTTTCCTTCTTTTCTTCTTTCCTTTCTTCTTTCTCTATTTCCATCTCTGTCTCTTCTTTCCTTTTCCTTCTCCTTTGGGGACACCAATGTTAAATAAATAAAATTTCTTTTAAATCACCTTCATTCCCAGATATAATGTACCCCATCCTACTCAGATGGCCATTTCTTGAAACAAAGAACGAAGGAGGGAAAAGTAGTTCTGCAAAAGTAAACAAAATAACAACTGAGTCTGACAGCATATGTAGCATTCCACACTCATAGTCCCCCACCCTTCCAATGAAGGGAGAGAGTATATTTTCTCATCACTTCTTTGGAGGTTAAGTTTGACCATTATAATTAGACACTCAGTTGCCAGAACCCCTACCTAGGCTGTCTTTTCCTAGGTTCTTTAGCAAACAGACAAAAATATAAGTATCCTTCCTCCACAGGGTGTTTGCATTTCAAAGCGGGATTGACAATCCTTTACATTCTAAAGGGATATAGCTCTAATGGTGGTACTTCAGGCATAGTGAAAGAGCAATTTTTGGGACAAGCCTGCTTGACTCCCCTCCATTGTGCTATATAAGTGGACACCTATTTCAGTTTACTTAACAGGCTAGGTTGAAGCAGACACCCGAGTAGGTAAATAGGGAATGAAAACTGGATTTAATTCTAGCTTAGTCTACACACGCCTGAGTCTTTTGGGCCAGCAAACCTCACACCTAGGACATATTGGATAAAATGAAGCCTGAGTCCAAGTCTAAGCATGTACAATTTCCCAAATATAAATCAAAGCAACCAAGTCCTGTCCAGTTATAGTGCTCAGCTATTTTTTACAACTATGGGTTTCTGCTGTTTATCCAGATTCACTTTCCACTCTATGAATGAGCCTCAGTTTCTTTGTCTGGAAAGTGAGAAGATTGGACTAGATGATGCCAAATCCCACTTATAGCTCTAAATGCTGTGGTTTTACAGCTCGTGTAGACCAGAGAACAGAAAATGACCTTTATTCTGGAAACCACTGGAATGTATGTGAGATAGAAGGGGAGAGAAATGGCACCTGGGAAAGATCAACACATAATATACTGTCTATATTCACTCCCCTTTAATATCATCAGATTCCCTCAGATCAAAGGCGGGCTTTTTTTCCTCTATAAACATCCCAGGGAGCCCAGCAGAGACCTCCTTGAAGCTACTCCATACTTGCAGAAGCAAATCAGTAGGGCGATTTATTGTTTCTCACTGTGTGAGTTTTTAGAGCAGAAAGTTAAACTTTTTATCTGCACATTCACATTCGGGTGAGATTCAATCAATTTTTGTCCCCTTCTCTCCTCATGACACCTCCCACCCTACCCTATATACCAGAGAGGCAAAAACTCAGGGAAACAAGATTCTGTTTCTCCTGTCTTAGAACCCAATTACAGTCGGCTGTTGCAAAATTAACGTTCACAGCCATGAAATTATGCTATAGACCCTTTATAGAAATCACTCAATCAAACAGAGTGAAACCTTTTTTATATGGTAATCATTTCCCACCATCAAATTTCATAGGAAAGAACAGTTTGATTGAACCACCTAGTTAAACTGTGTATGAAATTAGTCATTCTCATCATAAACAGTGTTCTGCAGCTTTCCCAGACAAAAGATAACAGGAGTGAGGCAGTCATTGGTTAGGAAGCAATGGCCCTGAATTCCACTTGGATCACATTCCTGTTCAATTTGTCATAGAATTACAAATCCTAGACCTGTCTTCCCCATTATTTGGGAATTTGGGTCCTGTTTTTTTTCTTCTTTCCTTCTGCTGATTTATTTTTCCCCCCTACCAAGATATATGGTATGGTGGGAATAGCAATGGACTGAGAACTCAGTAGATCTGGATTCTCATCTCAATTTCTCCACTGACTTCAGTTTCTTCATCTGTAAGATGGAGGGGGAATTGAACTAAATGATCCCTACAGTCCCTTCTCAGATGTAAAATAACAAAACAATTCTATGATTCTATACATTCTCTTTCTCTACTGCCTGAGACACTTATTCAGTGGTTTTTGAATGGTAAGATCAAATCAGAACTATTTCCTGCCACAGGAATGGACATAAGAATAAATTAATCAAGAAATATTCATTAGGCCCCTACTATATACCAGGCATTGTGCTAGTGTAGTGAGACTCTAGACCTCTAACCTATAGCTTCACTAATAGGTTAGGTCTCCAGAACTGGCTACTTCATCCCTTTGGGGTTCTAGAGTACCCTTGGGGAGCAACAGGGTTCTTCTAATGCTGTAGTACTAAACTCCCACTCTGGAGTATTTCCCTCCATTATTAATTACCAGTGGATGAACTCCCAATGTAATTTTTCAGCCTGTTGATATCTCCTCACTATTGCTGACAGCAAGTTAACATCAGTGAGCTTTTACAGAGGTATATTTACTAATATATAACAAGAGTCAAAATACAGCCATCTCTAAAACTTCTACACAGTTCTCAGTCCCTGAGGAGGAGAGACTCAAGGTTAATGCATTGACCACCAACATTCCCACACTGAGTTCATTTCCAGGTGCTATCATGTTTATGGAGGACTGTTCTCTTGCTAAGTAGACATGGTGTCTCAGCTGCCATGTTGATCCATTGTTGGACTGACTCAAGCAGGATGCTCCTTAGGACTGGCTCCTTCCTGGGCTTTTCAACAAGATCTTTGGTGTCTCTTTTGATATTTTCAAGCTTAGCCTGGTCAATTCTACCTCTGAGTAAGAAAAAGGAAACACATTAGGGACAGAAGAGACAACAGCACCATGGATTCAAAGACACACATTGGTCTAGGTGGAAATGTTCTAAATGTCTCTCCACCCCAGAGGTTTATAATAGTTCTTGCCTTGATTTCCAGCAAGGAGAGAGAGGGAGAGAGAGAGACAGAGAGAGAGAGAGAGAGAGAGAGAGAGAGGGAGGCTTTTCTATTCATTCTTAGTCCTAGCTCAGAAGCCAATTAAAGTCTTTTCTTCAGCATATAGTTAAGAGTACAGGAGACAGTTACAGAGTACATACACATACATTGCAAATGAAGGGCAGGACCTTTCCACTGCATGTCATCAGCCACTTACCAGTTCGACCCTTGGCAAGTCACTTAACTTATTGTTGTCTCAGTTTCCTGAACTGTAAAGTGGGCATAAGAACAGCACCCATCTCACAAAGTTGTGAGGATCAAAGGAGGTATTTGTAAAGTGCTTAGCAGACAGCATCTGGCACATGGTAGGGGCGGCATAAGTGCTTCTTCTTCTCTCTCTTTCCACTCCAAATCAAGTATTCATTCTGTTATAACATTGCCAGTTGTGCTGAGAGGGCACAGCCTTACCCCAGAAAGTCCTACCCTCATTTACTTTCATGGAGGGGTGTGTATGTACTCGAGTGTCTGCGTGTGTGTGTGTGTGTGTGTGTGTGTGTGTGTGTGTGTGTAAAACTATCCCAAGGGGGATGCTACATTGATAGTATTCTGGGGGAAGGGCTGATCTGTTTCCCATCCCTACAAAGGACAGGAAGACAGGGTGTGGGGTCAGAAGGGAGAAATCTCCCACACTACATGTCAATGTCCTAAGCCAGGGCTCCATTTAACCCCTTCAGAATTCAGATGAGAAGTCCTTCAGAACCATTGTTCTGCCAGTCCTAAATGTTACAGCTTTGGGTAGGGCCAAGGACACCCTAATTTACTTGGAGTCTGGAAAAGAAGGTTCTGCCCCAGGCCTTCCTCAGCTTACAGAATTTCATTATGATCTATCTGAATTACCTCATAGGTGCCTTGAACTTTTAGAGGAAGGAGGAGGAGACCCACAGTAGGCTGAGACCCTGAGGGGTTTATCAGGATAGTGGGGTTACTTTGCAACTCTGGGTGTCACTGTTGCTATGTCCTTTAGAAATTCTTACACTAAAAATATGTTATCAGGGACTCCTACTTCCTTCTATTCCTCAGGAAGGAAATATTTGAACTGGAAATGTTAGGACCAGTTACATGGAGAGGAGAGTTTGAGGTGTATGGATCAATCACTATCTGGCAGAGATAAAACTGGGTTTCAGGTACTATGGTCTTCAGGGGGCAGCAGGAGGAGGAAGGGGATCTGTGATGGACCCTTGGCAAAGGCAACCTAGGACTTGGCACATCCAACAACTTTGCCCAGATTTCCATCACTTTTCTTAGTTAGTATGTAGTAGTTCTGGGCTGTAATCACCTTCACACCAGGACAGTTCACTGAGGCAGCTGAAATTAAGAAGGGCAGGTTTTCACCCAAGCACATCTGGCTTCTTTTTATTCTCTTACATTACAGACAAGGAGACATTTTCCCAGTCCTTCACACTGCTAATGCCTTCTCTAAGAGATTATTATCCATTTACACTATATTGATCTTGTATGTGCATTTTTTATGCATTATCTCCTCCTTAGGATATGAGTTCCTTGTCAGTAGAGACGATGTTTTTCTCCCTTGTTTATATCCATAGTACTTAACACAATGCCTGGCATTGTACTCAGCAAGGGTTCAATAAATACTTCTTTACTGGTTGACTTACTGATGGACTGCTTAGTGAACTAACCAATCAGATATGGAGTGCAAACATGGAATACAGAAGTTTCCAGCAAAAAAGGGGTAGACATGTTAAGTAGTGGGCAAAGGATAGCCTGCTTCAGGTGAGACTTATCAGCCTCATAATCTCCATGATTTGGTATTTGGTTTTTGCTTCATTTGATTTGTTTTATTTTGACTATCAGACTAAGTCAGGCCACATTTGGAGTATAAAACTTAGCTCTGCATATCATGGTTTGTGGAGGACATTGCCAGTCTGGAGTACTTCCAGAAGAAAGCAGCCAAGCTTTGGATAGAACTCATCAAAATGCCCAATAAGGATTAGTTGAATTGAGGGTGTCTAGCCTAGAGACAAGAAGACCCAGTGGAGGCATGAAGGTTAGCTTCCTGTATAGCTAGCTTTGAAGGACTGATATGGAGAAGAGGAAGAAAAGAGAATAGAAGTAGGAGCAATAGGTAAACATCCCAAGTGAGATTTTGGCTCTATTAGAGCCAAGTTACTCATAATTAAAGCTGTCTGGAATAGAATGGATTGCCTTGGGAAAGGAAGGCATTTCTCCTTACTGAAAGTCTTCCAGCAAAGGCCAGATGACCACTTGTCATACCTGTGCAGATATCTGTCAAGTTAGCTAATACCCTTGTCAGTTCCCTTAGCCCATCTTAGGAAGGTTCCTGTCATTAGGACTTTAAAGATTCCAGGAAAGCCCTCCCTCTCAACTTCAGGCAGGAAGTGCCACCTCTGCCATGTGGCACAGCCATGGTACTCAAAATGTCACCCTTTGAGCTAGGTCACTGAAGATTCTAGTTTAGAATTTCATCTTAGAAGGTGAACACATTAAGCTACTGCTGCTTATTGACATCTTCAGGGGAATTAGTCTAACAGATGAATGTCGGCACCACAGTAAGAACCTCAAGAGGGGGCGGCTAGGTGGCGCAGTGAGTCAAGCGTAGGCCCTGAAGTCAGAAGGACCTGAGTTTGGATCCAGCCTCAGACAGTTAACACACACACACACACAAACAAACAAACAAAAAAACCTAGCTGTGTGACCTTGGGCAAGTTACTTAACCTCAATTGCCCTCCAAAAAGAAAAAAAGAAGAAAAAAGAACCTCAGAAGACCAGACAACCCCCAAGCAGCTTAGTTCTCCAGAAGAAAGGGTAAAAAGTCCATCCTGCAGGTTGCTGACCAAGCAGGCTGTTATAAGTGGGCAGTGTTGCCTGGGAGGGGCGGGGGGGACACCAGGCTTCCAAGGTACAGCGTGAATGCCCTGAGAAAGGTTCTGTAAATGACCAAGTGGGGGCTCAGAAGGTGATTGAATCAATGTGAGGAATAAACATCATTTTTGTCAGTTTTTCCTGGAGATGGTCCTCTCTGTCATGATTTGTAAGATGGACTAGCAAGGCCTAGATTCTTCAATGATGCTAAAAGGCAGGGATGACAGCATCTCCAGAGCACCAGACACTGGAGCTGTGATGCACTGTCCAATTTAACTTGGATAGATGCCAATGCAATAAGGGCAAACAAGATGACCCAGCCGAAGCAGTGGGGCCTTTGAACATGCATATATACATATATATGTATATTGTGCATGTACACATATGTATGTATACACATATATGTGTATATAGGCATGTATGTGTGTATATACTGTTTCCTATTGTTCTTGCATACATAAAAATAAATGCAAGAACAGTAGGAAACAGTATTATGTATATTTGTGTATATGTGCATATGTGTATATTTCAATCCATGTGAAAATTATGTTAATATTATATCAATTATATTATTAATTATAATAAATATGTTAATCTAATCAATTTATTAATAAATACATCAAAATATTAATTATATATACATATACACGTACACATACATGCATATGTATGAGTGTGTGTGTGTGTGTGCATATGTATATGTATATACATATACACACACACACAGCAGGAAAGGTCTCCAACTGGGGCTTGAAGGGCTAGTCTAAAAGGCAGAATTATGGCATTTCTGACAGGAAATAACAGGTTAGGTCCTAGGTCCCTGCGGGCTGTGAGATTCTATAAATTTAGCTGGATTGTAGACGTACACCACCCTGATGGACTGATAAAATCCAAAGGGAGTGAGGCTGTGTGGAAAAGAGAACTCAGCTTAACACAATACAGGCCTTTCCTGTGAATGCTGTGGATGTGAATGAACATGTCCCAGAAATGATGGATATTTAGGAGAGATCACATCTGCTCAGGTAGACCAGCTGTTTCCTCCATGCATCTCTTTGGAAGCTATTTCTAAGATTGAGGTGGATGGTCGGGGTGGGAGCGAGGCACGCAGGATGAATGAACAGGCTGAGAAAACAAGGCTGAGAAGACATCAAGGGCTTTTTTGCAGCTCCAGATGCCTCAGGCCAGAATGAAGTATCACTGAATCAGTCTCTAACTCACTCCATGGAGCTGGGAGTCTGGGTCATCGGCTGTAGTGTTCACTGAAGCATGCAGTTTCTGTTTGGGGTTGGGTGGGGAGGAGAGAGGAAACCCTGACAGTATGGATTTCAGAGGAGAGCCAAGAAATTCAGACTCTTTTATATAGATGTAAATATCAAAACTGGCACACCGTGTATTGGAGCTGAGATCAATGCGCAGGATCAATAACCCTGGCAGGGATCTCTGTTGTTTCATTGTTATTTCCTTAGTAAGTCTCTTCTTAGCGTCCACTTTGGGGCGTCACAGCTTAAGAGGGAGTACAAAGAGTAAGAAATTCACAGAGTGGGTTAGAAAGTAAGACCTTTAGAAGAGGATTAAAAGAACTAGAATTATTATCCTGGAAGAAGTCTTGCTTATTAATTTGCTGTATAACCTCAGGCGATTTTGGATTTCAGTCACCACATCTGGAAAAGGGAAGAGGGTGCACGTTTGGTGGTGCCAAGAGTCTCTTTCAACTCTAATATACATGCTTATAATTGCAGAAAGGGGGATATTTTTTTTTTTTTATGTTGCAGGCGTTATAACTAAATCCCCCTTGATTAGCCAATCATCTCATGTTTTAGGTTTGCCCTGACCAAGAAGCCGAGACAGGAGGAAAAGAACTAGAGTGGAGGAGTCAGGAAGTGACATAAGCTGTGGGCATGGGAGGGGTGGAGGTGCAAGATCATGGGGGAGGAACTATGGGGAGGAATTTCTGTCTGTACTTGCCCTGCCCTTGACTCCGTTCTGTTGTCCTACTAGTGATTAACAGGCAGTGAGGATTCGAGTGCCATAAGGTCCAGCCAATAAGTCAACCTTGCCAAGGAGCAGTTGGAGGCCAGGATCACAGGGTTGGCAAGTACAAGAGAATGTTGAGTGGAAAAGCAGAGGCTGAAGGAGCTAACTCTGCTTCCAGAGCTCCCAAGCAGGTAGCCTTTGACCCTTCTGGAGACTGAGAATGGAAAAGCAATCCTCATTGGAAAAGAGATGAAGGATGCTCGCAATTGACAGTGGGATCAACTGAATCTAAGCACCTAAGGGGTGTGTGTGTGTGTGTGTGTGTGTGTGTGTGTGTGTGTGTGTGTGTAAAACTCTAAATTCATTGCAAGTTTCCTAAATCTTAGATAAAACAATCATGTAACCTGCACAATAGTTGCTTTAATATATTTTAAAATTGTATTTCTTCTTGATTCCATGATGGTGAACAAATCACTGTACATAGTCAGCCCATACTTGGTTGGTAGATTCCAATATATCTTGCTCATATGATTAGGGTCCAGTGAAATTCAGCACAACAGGAAAAGGGCAGATTTTTGCCAGTGAAGAGGGAGGGATCATTCATTATGGCAGTGATTGGATAAATCAATGGAACCCACACTCCATGAATTAATGAGACAAGCACTGTCACCCACAAAAATGAGTGGAAATAAAGAACAGAGGTCACCATATTTCTGAGGGGAGACTGACATTTTCTCCAAGTGTTGGGTGAAGCACATAATTGCCAAGGTGAGTGTATGACTAACCAGATACTTATTATTGGGCAGCATCAGACTAATGGCTGGCAATATTCTCTGATGAGTTCAACATAGGATTATAGGTTTTAGAACTGGAAGGTATCTTAGTGGTTATCTAGTGCAATCCCTCTAATTTTACAGATGATAAAATTGAGACCTAGAATATGTTACAGATAACAAGTAGAAGAATTTAGATTTGAACCTGTGTTTTCTAACTCCAAATTCACAGTTTGCTCTGTTTGACTTCACTAACTCAAAAGCCAAATAAAATGGGAGATTAGAGAAGATGAGACTGGAGTTGGATATGACAGATATGGTATTTACATGATCTGGGAAAATGAACTGGGGTTCCTTGCCTCCTAGGCAAGAATCCTACCACTGAATCACCCATATAGGCTGCCCGTCAGGATGAAATAAGAATGAATTAGAGGAAGCAGCTGCTTAATGTATTGGGATTCTTTAAAGGAAATGTTTTCTTGGAATGAAAGGTATAAAATTAAGATTTCTGAAAAAGATAGGAATCTCTCTTTTTTATGGTGGTCTCTAAGTTAAGAAACAGCCCCCTCTCTCTGGAAAGGTTTAGGTGAGATGGAAGAATGAACTAAATGACTTCTCAAAGATGCTGCCCACTTGAGTATTAGATACCAAGGCCATCCACTGCATCCCAGGTCATAGCCAGTTGTCTTGATGTTTGCCCTGCCACTGGACTTTGGTGACTTGAAGAGAGAGTGAGCTTTACAACTTTGTGTAACTCTGCTTCACTTAAATCCAATGCATGGGCAAGTCAAGACATCACTCAGTAATGTCATTGGTCCCTTTTGAAAACAAAGGACAAATAACCAATCCATTTGAGCAATTATATGGCATTTTACAAAGTTCTTAATGTTAAGAAAGCTTATTCCTACTCTATAACCTTACCCTTTCCCTGCCTGCCTCTCCCTTTGCCCTCTCCAAAATCTACAGTTACAAAGGAGGAAAACATATGGTTTCTACTAGTAATGGCCTAAGCTAGTGTTTTAGGAAAAGAACAACTGTTTTAGTTCTTTTTTTCTCTTCCTACAAGTACTACAAACCTTCTCTTTCCCTTGAGATTTCTGCCCATCCCAGAGGACAACTGACCTTTGCTAGATCTTTTCATGATTTGGCAATAAAGCATCTGTGGTGTGGAAGGGGAGAAATGGAGTCCATCTTTAAAAGTCATCAGCATGTTTGGAAACCAAGGGGTTGGGAAGCAGACTAGAATAACAGACAGACTGACAGATCAGAGGTGAGCAATATATGGATTCAAATCTCTGACTCTGACCCAAGCTTTCTAACTTAACCTCTCTGTTTATTCATTTGTAAACAAGGGATGATGATAACTGCATAGTAGCAGCTATCTCACAAGGTCTTCATGGGGTCCAAAGAAGATAATGTATTAGCTATACCCTATAGCTTTTTTTTTAACCTGCTCTTATTTCAGGTTGGGATGGAGGTTTTGAAAGTCCGCATTCAGTCAGACCTGCCTGGCTCCCAACTATGTCTTGATTTCATCTCTTTCTTGAGTCACGTATTTGAGTAAGTAAACCATGAGTCTGGTGCCCAACTTCATGGAGTATATATGCCCCATCTTACCCACATGGAGCAGGCACATCTCTATACTTCAGGATTTGTGCATCCCTTACAGCAAGGCAAACATTCACTTGTTAATTTAATTTATTTATAAACACAACCTGCCAACTTTTTTGAGATGATGGATGATTTAGGGTATTTGTAAATCCGGTATTGAATGAGCCCAAGAAATTGTCTGGTGTCAACTTTTCACTAAATGCAATTAGTCATGTGGAAATATTACAGATATAGAAAATAATCTCGGGTTGAGTTTCCAACTCTGGGGGCAAAAGAGAAAATTGCACCTGCCCTCAAGATTACACTGAAGCTCTTGTTCCTTTTAAAACTGAGTATAAACAGCATTAGTCTCTGTGTACTCCCTGCCAAGCATATATTTGGGGTTACTGGTAAGCTATTCACATCAAATCACTTTGGTGACTCCTCTGCCTCTCTATTTCAAATGCCTCCCGGTTCTCACTTGGGTGTATATGGGAAGGGTAGGATAACCTCTACAAAGAAGGCAGGGCAAATTCCCATGAAACTCTGGGAACTGCTGCTTCTCCTTCCATCCTCTTCCCAGAGAAAAATAAGCAAATGGCAGCCACTTTCCACAGGCCACTGAAAAACCCAGAGCCAGTGAACTCTAGAGGACACTGGATAGGGTTTTGATTTAAGGATCCCAATAGAATCATCCCTTGGAAATTAACTACAAGGATGATAAAAACTACCTTCTATTGCCTCTTGTTTTTACTTTCTGGGCCATTTCCTTCCTTTCAAGACCCTCCTTCCCCCTCTACACCCAGCCCTGCCCCAGGGGGTTCATAGTCCTTCTGTTCCCTTGGGACAGAGACCTGATAAACTAATTTGCACCAGGGGACAGCATCTTTGAAAAAGAGGATACTGGGAGAGAAATGATTATGAATCAGAAGGGACACTTAAATGCAGAAATTCTTAATCTGGGATCTTGGGGATCAATTTCAGGGGCATCTGTAAATATGAATGAGAAAATAATCATATCTTCATTTTTCACTAACCTCTAACTAAATTTTATCTATGATGAATGAAAAAATATTCCCAGAAGGCTTTACTTGGGGTTCATCTCACACACACACACACACACACACACACACACACACACACACACACACACACACTCACGCTTTAGGACTCCTCTTTGAATGGTTGAATTGCAGTCACTGCAGCATCTGGGTGGGAGAGATATGACCAGGAGAATGGAGGGGCTTTCCTGTTGTCCCCAGTTCACACTACGAAGGCAGTCAGCTATTCTATAAACACATAAAAGCTGTTTACCTCCAAAAGAACTCATATGCCAGGAGTCTGCACTTTGCTCTCTCCCGTCTCACTGGTCGACCTTGTGCTAAGTGATTTACCTGTTCTGTGCCTTGATTTATCAGGCTGTAAAACAAGCATGAAAATCCTCTTTGCCACTCATTGGAGGTTTCATGCATTCTGATAAAAAGCATTACCGAGAGAGGATGCTGTTTTCATTTCAGGCCTGGTGGTGGTGCACTGTCAGGGATTTTTTGTTTTGTTTGTCTTAATCCAGTTCTAGAAATAAATATAATGAGAAGAACTCTCCCCATGGAGCATCAAGATCAGGGGGAAAAGACAGCCATCAAGACAGCAGCAGAGAAATGCCTTGTAAAGTTCCCACGATGCTGATTCAGTGAGTGTGGGGTGGAAATCCTGGTAGCAATAAACAGAATTTGTTGCATAAACCATGATTTGAGGAACAGGTCCTGCAGTGGAGTTGGGGTTGGCTTTTAAACTTAATTATGCACATGTTTCTCCGGCAGAGTTTATTGAATCATATGGTGTAAACCATAAACAAACACTAAAAACCTGGCTGAGTTGACGGCTACAAGCAACAAAATGATCTTTAAAGATCAAATATTTATTCCAAAATCCCAGGAGCCAACCTCTCTGCATAAAAGTCAAAAGCAAGTGATCCATTTCTCCTCCATAGGAGCTTATGAATCTACTGCCTGATTGGAATGTGCGTAAACAAATTACCATCCCCCTGAGTTGCCCAGATCCCGGAAGCCTATTTGGGAGCTGCACCAAATACATAATCTAAGGATTAGTACGTTGCCTTGGCAGTGAATTATTTATGCATAGTTTGACATAAATCAGTCTGGTGATTCACCGTTGGGAAACCACAAGTGTCTAGGCTCCCTAATAATTTTCTCTGTTCCCGCTGGCAGGTCCTTCTTAGACCTTGAAAGGTGGAGATCTCTCAGCAGAGGGTGTTTGAGATAGGGCAATGGGGTAAGAAAGCTTGAGGTTCTGGCCTTTGCCTCCATGGAAGGAACTAGGTGGCTTCTGAGGGTCCTTCTGGTTCTAAATATGTGATCCCATGATTAGCTATGGAACTGGGGACTCATCTTTTTTTTCTCCTCCCTCTAAATGTAGCATGGGCCTCATTTCAAATTTTCATTCCATTTGGAAGTTGAAATATATGCCAGAATCTCAATGCTCCTGAGCTGCTGCTGCCGCCATTGCTGAAGACTGGCTGATGTTTGGATATGGACCTTATGAGATAATTTGCAAAGATTGCTTCAAAGGCTTCTTTTCCAGACTTGAGAAAGAGAAAACACATGATTTTCTGCCTTGCCTCTGTTTTTATGTTGTGTATATGTATACAAATGTACATATCGGTCTGCATATATACATTTATGAATGTTCTGGCCGACGTGCAGAAGGCTGTCTGTTTTTAGGGAGGAGAACAACATATGAGGCTATTCATGTCAACCAGTAGGCACATGGAAGTGTAGTCTGAGGAGATGGAAAGATTCTAAGTTTTGGGTTGAAGGACCTAAGTCCCAATGCTAATGGTGCCACCTATTAACTGTGGGAGCTTAGGTAAGCTTCTCAACTCACTGGGCCTCAGTTTCCTCATTTGTAAAATGAGGGAATTCATCTAAGTGACTTCTAAGTTTCCTTCCAGATTAAATCCACTATCCTATAGTCAAAAAATTATCTTTATCTAAATCAAATAGAATCAACAAAACAATAACCCCTTGAAAAAATAATAGTATGATACTGAAGTACTGAGGACTGTTCTCTGATAAAACACATAGAAAAGTAGGAAAACTGACTTTCTCATAAGCAATTCCTTTCTTCTTTGTTCAAGTAGGAGCTAACAGTCCTAACTGCTCTGAAAGAACTCACATTACTCTTCCAATTTGGGCAAAGTCATTTATACAAGTGGTGCAGTGGATAGTGGACTGAACCTGGAGTCAGGGAGATCTGAGTTCAAATCCAGCCTCAGATTCTTACTGGCTGTGTGATCCTGGGCAAGTCATTTGACTTCTGTCTCAGTTTCTTCATCTGTAAAATAGGGATAATAATCACACCTACATCCCAGGGCTGCTGTGAGAACCAAATGGCGTAATGATTGCAAATCACTAGCACAGTGCCTGGCACATAGTAAGAGCTAAATAAATGTTAAATATCATTAATTATTATCATCATCATTTGTGGGTCACACATGTCCATCTTCATGCTTACTCCACTGAAAACTCCCTTTTGATGAAAGTCTGCAAATGGCTACTTTCTAAAGCTAACCGGCTTTCATAGTAAGGTGTTTATAAAGAATATATTGCAGACAGCTCTCAGTTTACCATAGTAATCAGGTGAGGGGAGTCATCTACAGATCACAGAGTGCTGAGTTTGTCTCATCTGATCCACACCTGAATAAGAATGTCTTCTACAGTACACTGGAAAATCATGCCTTAGACTTTGTTTGAAAATCTCCAGTGAAGGGGGATCCATGACCTCCCAAGGTAGTCCATTAATCTTTACATAGCTCTAACTATTAGGAAGTGTTTTCCCCCTTGTATCAATGCTAAATATGCTTCTTTTCAAATCCTACTATCATACACAGCTCAGTCTTCTGGAGGCAAGCAGACCAAGTCCACTCTCTCCTCTTCATATAACTGACGACAGCTATCACATCCTCATTGGGAAGCAGTTTGGTGATTCAGTAGCTAGAACCCTGGTTCTGCAGTCAAGAAGACCTGAGCTCAGATATGGTCTCAGATACTAGCTATGTTGACCCCAATCAAGTCATTTAACCTTCATTTGTCTTACTTTTCTCATTTTTAAGGTGGAAAAAATAAGAGTAACTACCTTGCAGTGTTGTTGTAAGTATCAAATGAGATCATATTTGTAAAGTCTTAGTACAGTTCCTGGCATAGAATAGATACTTAATAAATGCTTGGATCATTCCTTCTCTTTTCTAGTCTAAACTGTTCCTTCAACCACTCCTCCTGTGGGATAATCTTGAGACCTTTAAATATTGTGATGACCCCTCACTCCTCACTCCTGTTTTCTGGATTCTTTCCAACTTTCTCAAATGTAGCACCCAGAACTAAATTAAATATTTAAATGTGGGCTAATTAGGACAGAGTTTAGCAGGACAATTACAATCCTGCCCTGGGCCTCTCCTGCTGCTACCTAAAATTTCACTAGCTTTTTTGACATCCATATTCCACAGTTGACATAATAAGTTTGATGTCTTCTAAGACCCCTAGACATTTTCCATATGAATGGCCATTTAACCATGCCTCTCCCATCTTGTATTTCTGAAGTTGATTTTTAAAACCCATGTATGATTCAACATATATCTCATTAAATTTCATGTTATTAATTTTTGCTTTATTGTGAAATTAACAATCATTAACAAAACATTTTAACGTACAAAGAACATCAAAGAGAATTTCCTAAGAAGCAGAATACTTCTCTTATGGTTATTTTCTATAAATACTGTGTGTGTGTGTGTGTGTGTACACATATACACATATTTTAGTATACGTATACCATATATTTATATATGTATATGTGCATGTACACACATACATGTGTGTATATATACAAAGAATAAGAAATTTAACAAGGTAGTAACAAAATCACTCTAGTTGATATAATTTGGGATGTTGGCTATCATTTTATGTGCTAGATATCCAACCTAGTTTTGTGTCATTGAGGTATTTGATAAGCATGCCATCTATTCTTTTAACTTAATCCTTGAAAACAAATAATATTAGGCAAAGCACAGATTCCTGAAGTTGACTGGAATTTTCTCTCTTGTCCATGTAATTATCCCTCCACACCAAATAACAGGATGAATCTTTTCTTTCCTTCCAAAATTTCTTTTTGATCTTTTTCTTTTCCAAATTTTGCCAAACTATTCCCTTTTGATGTCCTTAGATTTTCTTGACAGCCTCAGTTCAATCTGATCTATCCTGACACCATTAATGACCAAGCCATGCTTTTGCAGTCATCCTCCATTGACAGCCTTTGCTTTGAACTACTGTGCATAGCTTTCAAATATCTAAGTTGGTTGATACATTCCCTGAGCATCTACAATGGTCTTTTTTTTAAAGATATAATGTCACCTTCTTCTCCACATATTTGTTTCTCTTTCTGTCTTCAGAATTTTACTATTTGAGTTTCTATATTTGCTAAGCTAACTCTCCATTCCTTCTGGGCTAATTTGCCCTGAATAATTTCAGCTAATGGAATCTTACCTACCTCTTCTCTAAACCGTTTGAAATCCCTTCTCACCAAATCAGGAGGTATTTCTCAGCCATCATGGTAAATGTAGTCCAAGAATCCTAATATACCAGACTTCTCTAGCTCAGTTAGATGTTTCATTTTATGGGACTGGTCATAATTTTCAGCTTTCTGTTGGTCAACAAGGCATTCTCGTGTTTTGATAAGCTGAAAAGTATTATACTGCTTTTAAGGTTCCATAAGCACTCAGGACACAGGTACTTTGTTTCTAGTTCTCTAGAGATCCCAACCAGAGTAACTTTTCTCTATGCATTCCTTTTGATATACTTTAGTATGTATTATGTTCACAAAATTCACCATACCAATTTTTTAAAAAAGCAACAACTGCAGTTTAGGGAAATCAAATTAAGTCCAATAAATGGCCCACTTTCACCCAATGTTCAAGGCTTACCAACCCAACCATTCATGCCAGCTCCTCAGAGCTTTGTGTTATAGAGAAGCCCTGGAATGAACTCAACCTGAATTGGTAGTATGCTTGCCATCCTACCCAGCATGGGAGACATTTTCTCTGTCCTGGCTAGAAATTGCCCTTCCCATTTTCCAGGGGTTTGCCTAACCTCTGGCACTTGTTGATACCTGCCTTGGCTAATGAGTTCCAGGGTTGTCTGATTCCCAAAGAGATACTTTGCAGCTGACAATGGCAGGACCATAGCCTCCTATAGTAGGCCTCAGAAAATGAAGAGCTCATACAATTGTTTGAGCTAGCAGAGCCTGGAGTCAGGAAGATTCCATCTTCCTGAGTTTAAATCTGGCCTCAGACTCTTACTAGCTGTGTGACCTTGGGCAAGTGACTTAACCCTGTTTGCCTCAGCTTCCTCATCTGTAAAATGAGCTACAGAACGAAATGGCAAACCACTCCCATATCTCTGAAAACAACAACAAAAATAGGAAACAACAACTCCAAATGGGGTCACAAAGAGCTGGACACGACTAAACAATAAGACTTTTTTTTTCCTTTTTGGTACTCTGAGCAGAGGAACTCTCAGGTCTGTTGGTTCAGTGCTCGTTGCTTTTTGTACCTGTGCTATTTCCTAAGACTGGTCCAAAGAAGCCTTCATGACTTGCTAAGTAGCAGACTTTTGATTAAAAAAAGCCTCGTAATTGACAAAAGAGGTTTTTCTAAGAGCTCAAGTAATATTTTGAAAAATTCTTTTGTAGGCTAGAGTGTTAACTTGAACACTGGAATTGTGATTAAAATATGCAAACTCTTTCTGGACCTTAAGTCAAAATTTGGCATATCATAACAGAGGAAAAATGGTGTCATCAAAAGAACATTGAATTTTGACTCAGAAATTCAGGCTTTTTATCCTGGCTGTTACTTATTATTCATGTAATTTTGGCAAGTAATCTCCCCTATCTGTATCTATCTTCTCATCTGTGGTGAAGGGGCTGTATTAGATGACATCTAGAGCCTGTTCCAGCTCTAAATCTGTGGTTATCCTCTATCCCAAGTTCTAAAATGGGGTGGCCTTTCCCTTCAAAGTTTCCATCATTGCACTTCTGTCAACCAGTTTATATTTATTGGTGAAGATCAGGTCAAGAACAGAAATTTCCTTCACCTTTTAGAGGGTAAATTTGTGATTAAGAAAAATCAAGAAATTATTAGATCTTCTAGCTTTGGCAGAGAAAGAGAGAGTTCTAGCAGATGTGCAGATAATTAATTCCTCTGTGTAGAGGAAAGAGGCATTAGAGTTGAAGTTTAAAAAGAAAAGAAAAACAACAAATACCCAGATTCAAATCCCAGCTCTGTGGTTTCCTAGCTGTATGACTTTAGATTAAGTCACCTAACCTCTCTGTAAGATTTATGATCTCTTTCAGTCTCTGTTTCCTTATCTGTAAAATAAGGGCATTGGGTTAAGGTGACCTCTAAGGTCTCTTTTGTCCTAAATCTGTGATGACCAATACAGTCTGCCTCTGTGACAGGCTTACCGTTTGTTTTCTGAACCCTTGGCTATTTCCTCATTTAATCCAGGTAATCTCCAGTAAGCTTCCATGTCAGCTTCACTTTTATTGCTCCCTCCCCTGATCTTCACCCAAATGCTCTCCACCTTTTCATCCCCAGGATTTCCTTACATGGAAGTGTCTTCTTAATCTATGTTAATTCCCCCTTCTCAGGTTTACAGCGTACTTCACCTCTATTCTTCCTTCTGAATATGTTATTTCATTTTCACAGTCATAGCATAATACCAACTAGCACTTTAAGGTTTACAAAATTTGGGACATATATCACTTGATTCTCAGCAGAACCTTATCAGAGAGGTATTACTGTTATCTCCATTTTATAGATGAGGAAACTGTGGCATATAGAAGTGAAGGGACTTGTCCAGGGTCACACAGTTAGTAAGGATCTCGGGCTGGATTTGAACTCAAGCCATCTCAAGTCCAGGGCTCTCACTTACCTGAAGCTAGATGATGCAGTGGACAGAATGCTGGGTCTGGAGTCAGGAATACCTGAGCTCAAATCTGGCCTTAACTATTTATTATATGTGTGAATCTATATGTCACTTAATCTCTTTTAGCCTCAGTTTCCTTATCTGTAAAATGAGAGAACAATAACACCTCTCTGATAAGGTTCTGCCAAGGATCAAATGAGATAATATTTGTACAGCACTTAATATAGTGTTTAGCACAGTAAGTGCTTAATAAATGTTTGTTTCCTTCCTATTCTTTACCAGTTCCCTTCCCTCTCCCTTTTAATCATGGATCTCATTCCACAAAAAATCAATGATAACTAGCAGGTCAAAGTTTTCTCTTTGCATTAGGCTTTCAGTTTCTTACTGATATTTTATAATTATAAATAAAAATTGCTAACATTTATGCAGTGCTTACTATGTGCTTTACAATTTCTCATTTATCTTTGTGTAAATATCTGAGGTCATGGGGTTTTATTTTGAGATTCTTTTAATTTTATCTGCTCCAAATTCCTCAGCTTTTCCACTACTATCCTTCTTCCTATCCTTCTGTGTTAGGTATCTAAGTCGGTGGATATGTAAGCGTTTTTCACCCTCCCCTTCCTTATGAGCTTAAAATTCTTTTTGGTTAGATTTCCAAGTCTTATCTGATCTACTTATGTGCATCCCATCTCTGGCCACAAGTTCATCATTACGCTATCTTAAGCCATAACTAAGAACTCCAAATTCCATCCGCAGACACCATAAGCTTTACCTGATATCTGCCTCCTAAACTTGCCTTTCTCTTTTAAAGTCCTTAACTTCATTTAGTAGCAGTGATGAAAATTTTACTTATGCTTGATTTCTCAACTGTCTTCATCATTTTGGTACTCCCACTCCATTTTAATAAAAAATTTCAACTGCTTTATATTAAAAAAAATCAGAGTTCCTAATGGACTGATTTTGAGTTTCCCTTCCTCTCCTTGACCACTGTCTGGCCGAGGTGCTAAAGGAATAATGAAATGCCCCACAGGTAGGCCGCAGCCGGAAGAAAGAGCTAAATTGAAGGGGGGCAGATAATCCACAAATTGGATAGTCTGCCCTGAATAAATGCAAATTGATCGAATTCATTTAACTACTAGTGTACTGCCTATGGGGAGGGTAGCCTAGTGAGAAAAAAAAAATTGATGAGCTGGTTAATGTGGTCTTATTGGCTAGACAGTTTTAATGTCATGTGGCTTTAAGGGTCCTGTTTAAAAAAAATAATAATGTGGAGATTGCATTATAATGGGTCTGGGTCCAGCTGCAGAGATGTGTCTCTGGGGGCCTTTCTTGCATTAGGCTTTCTGCTCTTTCTACTCCTATGGGGTGGAAGAGGGCAACATATATCGAACATTGTTAAGTGCTAACAATGCGGTGAATACTGTCCAGCACAAATAATGCTGGGTAGGGTCCTTAGCCTGAAAAAGGATAATCTTTTCCTTGCCCTGAAATGAAAGTAAGAATGGGATGCCCTGAGTCTGGGGGTAAGGAAAATTTGGATGCAGGGTTAGAAAGTGACTGGAGTGGTTCCTGAGTAGGATAACGTAAGAAAAGAAGAATATATAGTATGCATATGATGTTTTATATGTCTAATATGCAGAGAGACACATGCAAATGCATATGTATAAATATACATTCTACATATGCAAATATACATATATATATACACATGTACATGTGTATATACACATATAGAGAGATAAGCTTTAATAGCTTAAAACTACACTAAAACTTTAGGAACATGCTGTATATTCATATATCACACATGCATATGCATACACATACATATAGATACATATAGATACTTATATACATATGGATTGTGACACATGACTCTGGGTAAGTCACTTAACCTCTGTCTTTCTCATTTTTCCCAACAGTAAAGTGGAAATTAGGTTGTTGGTGAAGATCAAATGAGCAAACATGCAAAACACTTTGCAAACCTTAGGTGCCATATAAATGCTAGCAATGATGATGAGGATAATGATGGTCATAAACTATAGAAGAATACATGTATGTATATATACATGTGTATATATGTATGTATATATACATGTGTGCATGTATATATGTATGTATGTGTGTGTATATGCATGTATATATACACGTGTATATGTATATATGTATGTATATATACATATACATAGACACACCTATATACCTTTCTCTCTCTCTCTCTCTCTCTCTCTCTCTCTCTCTAATCCACTGGAAAAGAAAATGGCAAACCACTCCAGTGTCTTTCCAAGAAAACTCCACCAACAGTGCTGGTGTGTTCCAGTCCACATGATCATGAAGAGTTGGACACAGCTGAACAACTAAACAATTATTTAACTAGCTGGCCTGCTAGGTAGCTAGCTAGTTATCTCTCCAACTTGTTCTATGAGACTCCTGACTTATCCCATAGGAAAAGAGAAGAAATTAGCCAAACATGTTTTACATTATGCCCAATTCAATTTGAACTTACCCAAACTTACTTTAGCATTCACCCTTCCTGAAACCTGTCCTAACCAGCCCACAATGATCTCTTCTCTGTACTTCTTGACTTTCTGTCTGCTCTTCCTTCATCTCAGTTATCACATCCCCTATAAGGCCTTTCCTGAACCCCTACAGCTGCTGGTGTTCTCACCTTCCCTCCATTGAAATTATCCATTTCCATTGAGACTTTAACGTTTACTCCTCTGGGTATTTGACATTTCCTTCTAGTAGAAGATACGTTTTTTGAAGGCAAGGCATTTCATTTTTGCCCCTAAATCCCTGGTGCCTAGGATACTGTCTGGCGCATAGGAAGTACTTAATAAAAGTTTGTTGAAATGTACTAAAATCGTCCCACCATTTCAGCAATGCTTTGCATTTTTGCCTTTGTGATTCCTTACACAGTATCGCTGCTCTTTAGCTACTCATGCATGTTGTAAGCATCTTGGGGGGAGTTGACAACATAACTCATATTCCCAAGATAAATCTGAGCACATGATAAGTACACATTTCAATGCTTATTGATTTGAAATCCACGTCTCCTGGAACCATAGCATCCCCAAGGGATGGCTAACGTCCCAGAAAACCTGGAGCCCTCATACATACTTTTCTTAGTCTCTCAGGGTTGTTTTGTTTAATCCTAAAAATATAATTTCTACATGAAGATGGAGACTGTTTCATTTTTGTCTCTGTGCACCCTACTCCAATACACACGGAGTACAATGTCTAGTATGTAACGGGGACTTGATAAACACTTGCCAATTGATCACTTGAACTTTATTCCTTGGTGACTCATCTATCACTGGGACAATGAAGGATTTCCCAGCTTCCTTAAAGAAGAACATTTCCCTGGTTTATAAACTCTATTTCAGGAAGTTCAGGCTGTGGCTAGAGGTTCTCCCATTCTATTTTCTGTTTTTACAGTGCTCTGGGGTCTCCTGAGGATTTTGCACCAGCCAGTTTCTCAGGTTTCTTGGTATATCTTAGCAAAGTGATCTTCCTCCTTGATCTTTCTGCTTTTTGAAACTTTTCACATTCTGAGCAAATCCTAGTTCTGTTTTAATCAGTCACCCCTCATCCCCTGGATTCATTTTCCAGTGGTCCCTCTAATGGTTAGGTTAGGCCGAAAAGCTGGTCAGTTTTATAATACAGTTTTTTTCTTTTAATTAAAATCCCTACTAGAGTCACATCTGCTTTTTTGTCTTCCCTGAGGATGGGCACATCATTCATTCATACAGAGAGAGATACAGACAGAGACAGACACAGAGAGATAGAGAAACAGAGGGAGAGAGAGGCATTCAATTGTCTCCAATTGACTGCTTTTGTCAGGGCACTGGGGAAGCAGGTAGCTAGATACAAAGCGTTTGGCTTAGGAGCCATGGCTGAGGTGGACAAGAAAAGAAAACATACTGCCAAGTAGTTAAGGCCTTCAGGTTTTCTCCCTGCTCTCTCTGCCTCACTCATCTTTCTTATTTCAAGATGGCAGCCTGAAATGTGGTGCTTCTTCCTTCCCTCGTCACCCTGGCTTAGCAGCCTGATTATGATCTCCAGTGTTGCCGACCTTGCTTCCTTCTCTCTACATTTATGTCTTTCCAGGTCCTTCCATCTGTCTATGCAATGGCGCTACATTTGTGCTTCTAGTCCTGACCTATGACCTGAATCTGGTCAACACTGGGTCAGGCAGTTCAGCAGAGAAGGTCTTATCCCTGACACCTTTGATAAAACATATTTCAAACTAGCACACTTCCCTGGGATTCATTAAGAGGAAGAATTTGGATTGATGACACCCAGAGCCTTATCTAGGGCAAAGGACACAGAGATTTACCTCAAGAAACCAGCATCTGAAGGGTGTGCTTCCTTCTGGTAGCGGTCTTCTCTTCAGGGGAAGAAAAGAGAGAAAGACCCCAAGTTTCTGTTGGATTGGCTCTTGTGTAAAATGCAGATGAGGATAGTATTCACTGAAGGGATAATGTTCCTATAAACCAGGTATGGACCTGGGCAGTGGAGAAGGGAAATTCCTAGGAAGTGTGTAGAAGAGCATTGGTTTCTTCTACAATCCTCTGGACCACTTTTCACCTTACAAGAAGGAAATTTCAGAGACTTTACTTTTCCAGGGAAAGTTGTACTTTTCTGGGTTTCATTTTGTCTGGGAAGAGAGGGAATGGTTGACAAGAGAACAGATGGTTAAATGTCTGCTGTGAATGGACAGTGGGATGTGAAGCATGGTCTGGTGGCCTGGATTTGGTGGATTTGGAGACTTGACACTCACTCACCATTCAAGAAAACTCAGTCCCAAGGTGGGAGTTCTAAAGGTGAGTAGACTAACCTCCACCAAAGAGAGAAGAATTAGGGGAGTAGGGACATGGTCCCTGAAGGTCCGGTCCAAAGGGTGCTTGAGGAGGTGGAGAGATGAGAGGCATCAGCAAGTATATAGGATTTCTCAAAAAGAACAGCCCCTCTGGAACTTTCTCAGCACATTTTGCCCAAAGAGAGGTAGGTATCTGGGAAGTTTGAGCCCTCTGGAGACAGGATCCTGATATCCTTTGGCTCCTTGAACCGAATGTTCCTTAGGAACTCAAGTTCTTTGTCATTGCTCTGATCATATCCAAAGCCACTATGACCACTAGCGATTTATGAATTTAGGGACATTTAAAGTTTATAGCCTGAACTCAGAATAGTATGCCACTTTTCTTCATGATTCCTTGTTGTTAAACAGATCCCAATAGGATGGCCAATCCCTCCTTTTCCAAATGATACCAAACAGGGTCTAATTTCACATCTGCAGTCCACAAGGTCAGCAATGAACTGTCCCTTAAGACCTTTCTTGTCTCTAAGCCCCCCATTTCCTAAGTAACTTTTGAACCTGCACTTTGCCTTATTTTTGACTTAATATAACAATCCCTTTCATCTGGATGAGGCTTTAAAAATTTTCCGAAGTACATTCTCAACTCATTTGCAGTAAGTGGATAGGAAAAATATCATTAGTTCATTTTATACATGAGGAAACATGCTGGGAGAGTTTAAGTGGTTTGTCTAAGGTAGCACAGTCAGATCCTCAGATGCAGGTCTCCTGACTCCTAGCCCTGTACCCTTTCCAATACTATATAGGCTTAAAGGTCGCCAGTGGCCTGATTCATTTGGACATCTTCTTTTTAAGCTCTGTTGAACCTGGGCTAGTGTGAATTGTCAGGGAGGAGGTAGAGGGGGGAGAAAGCTCGTGGAGAAGGGAAAAGCTGCTCTTGCAACTATAGATATCAATAACTGCTCGTTAGTGAGGGAGAGGTCAGGGCACCTGCCGATAATGATCCCTGCATTACAGCACTTAATGGAAATGGTGCTGTACCTGCCCCATCAAAAACTAATTTGCCCGGGAGTCACCTCAGCACAAACACAGCAAGAATGCAATCCCCGCTGGGGCCAGCCCCTGGAACGGAGTCTGAAGCCATTAGTACCAGAAGGCTCTGGCTGGAAGTCCTGTGGGTCCTGATGATTCAGGCAGAGTAGTGGGACCAGCCATTACTGGGTTCAGGCAGGGGGTAGGGAAGGCAGCTCAGGAACATTTGCCTGCTCTTGCAACCAAGCTCTTGCAATCCAGGCAGGGCTGGGGATATGGAGGCAAAACTGCCCCAGAGGGAACTTTAAGAAGATTAAGCCCACTGGGCTCACATAATCTTTGGGTAATAAACTCTCCCAGACCTTCCCTCCCTTAGTCCCCATAGAGTTGCTATACTTTCTGTTCATTCGAACCTTTTTCTGGGACATAGCAGAATAGCATATCCTATAACAGAAAGATAAAGAAGAAGACAAACTAGGCTTTGGTTCTCCCTTTGCTAGCACACATACGTGTGTGTGTGTGTGTGTGTGTGTGTGTGTGTGTGTGTGTGTGTGTGTGTGTGTTGGAAAGAGGAAGACTAATGAATGAGAGTCAAGCTTTGCTGAGTTGTCCTCCTAGCCTATGGAGCCTGTGGCATGGCTATCCTTCCACTGCTGATCTCTGAGCTGAGTAGACAGGTACTTGAGCAATTGTCTGAAAAGAACCCAAGATGAAGAGTCAGCAGACCTGGGCTCCCGCACACTGAACTTCGGAATCTCGGTATAGGTCTGAGTCCCAGATTTTGTGACTTTCTTAGCTGTGGGATCTTGGGAATGTCATGTCCACCCACGACCAAGGTGGGCTAAAAGGCGATCCCTAAAGACTTATATAGTACTAATTAGTCTGTGTTTCTTAGGTTCCATGACACTGTAGCAGCTCTGCAACTAGCTTACTGTGTGGTTTTGGGTCAAGTCAATGAAGGCTTCTTGACTTCAGTTTTCTTATCTGTAAGGCAGGGATAATACCATACCTGGTGAACTCTATAAGTATGAGAATCTAAAAAAAGTAACATATGCTAAAGTACCCTGAAAAGGAAATTCTTTGACAAATATATTGAAAAGAGAGGTTTCAAGTTCTACTTAAAGTAACCCAGCCCAACTAGTTTTGTACCCCCAAAGTACCAGAAGACTGACCCAAACCAGCTTCCCCACCATCTTCTTCTCCATTCTCCCAGCTGAATATGTCAACTCATCCTTTACTGAGAAAATAAATTCTTTTCTGTGAGCTCCTTTGGGACAATGGATCGAGATCTGGGCTTAGAATCAAGGAGCTCTGAGTTTAAATCCTACTCTGTGACACTGGGGCAAGTTCCTTAACCTCAGTTTCCTCATTTCTAAAAAAAGGGGTGGGACTAGCTGGATTCTAGGGCTTCTAAGTTCCCTTCCAGCTCTAAATCTGTGATTCTAAAACTCTAAACCCATTGACATAATTCTTCTTTATTCTGAACTCAGAAATAAGAGGTAAGCCTTCATCAGGTACAATCCTTTTAACCATACTCTTGATCCTATTGTTTCTGATCTTGTCTAGCAGATCTCCCCCATGACCATCGCTCTGTCTTCAGCCTTTTCTTATTAATTGATTCCTTTCTTACTGTCCACAAACATGCCTAAGTGTCCTCCATCCTGAAAACACCACCACATCAAAACCATCACTAGATTCTACCATCTCCTTGAGCCTTCCATCATATTTTCCTTAAAACTCCTGGGGGAAGGGGCAGGGAAATTACCTACATCTATTACCTCCTCTTCTCTTCTCACTCACCTCCCAAACCTCTGCATTCTAGCTTTTGACCTTGTCATTCAACTGAAACTTCTCCCTTCAAACTTACCAGGGATCTCTTAATAGCTAGATCCGGTGGTCTTTCTTTTTAAGTTTACATCATTCATTTGCACAAGATTTTGAGTTACAAATTTCCTCTCCATTTTTCCCCTACCCATCTGGTGGTCTTTTCTAAACCACCATGCTTCTTGACCTCTCTGCAGCATTTGACCATATTCATTGTATTTTCCCCCCCAAACCCCTTTCTTTGCATTTTCCAAACTTCCCTGTTTCTGTCAAGGGCACAATCATCCTTCAAATAACCCAGGTTCATGACCTTGATATCATTCTTGACTCTCTTTTTTTCCTCACTCCCCATATCCGATCAATTGACAATCTTGGTTTTTATAACCCCACCAATATCTCTCTTATCCATCTTGTATTCTCTCCTTCCATAGCCAACACCATTGTTTAAGTTCTCATCACCTCTTTACTAGATTATTTCAATAGATTGCTAATTGGTCTTCCTATATGGAATTTCCCCCTTCCAATTCATCCTCCCCACAGCTGCCAGAGAGATTTTCCTAAAAGCATAGTTCTGACCATATCACTATTCTACCCAATAAACTCCAATGACTCCCAAATGCCTCTAGGATAAAATGCAAGCTAATCTGGCTTTTCAAACCTGTAACAGGATAGCTAGGTGGCACAGTGAATAGAGTACCGGCCCTGGAGTCAGGAGGACCTGAGTTGAAATTCAGCCTCAGACACTTGACACACTTGCTAGCTGTGTGACTTTGGGCAAGTCACTTAACCCCAATTGCCCTCGAAAAAGCAAAAAACAAACACACACACACACACACACACACACACACACACACACACACACACACACACACCATAACAGTCTGGCTCCAAACTACATTTCCAACCTCATTAAACATTACTTCCCTTTCCTCTACAGTTCAGTCAATCTGGCCTCTTGCTGTTTCTCACACACAATCTACCATCTCTATGCCTTTGACCTGGCTGTCCCCCACATCTGGGATACATTACCCCTCCTCACTGCTGCTCCTTAGGATCTATTTGCTTCAAAACTCTACCCAACTGCTACCTTCTATATGAAGATTTTCCTGATCTCCACCAGCTGCTGTTACCTCTCTCAATTCTCTCTCTCTCTCTCTCTCTCTCTCTCTCTCTCTCTCTCTCTCTCTCTCTCTCTCTCTGTTTCTGTCTCTCTGTATATGTATATATATATACATATATATATGTATATGTATATATATATATATATATATATATATATATATAAATGTTTTATACATCACAACAACAAAAAAGAAAAGTATGGTCGATATCTTTCCTAGCAATGGACCACAGTTTTGTTTTTGTTGTTCTGATGTATAAAAAGCTTGATATATATGTATATATATATATATCATATATATAATGTGTATATATGTATATATTATATATGTGCATATATATACATAATATATATTTCACACACACTTATCTGTGTACTTGTCATGTCCTCCAATAGAATATAATCTCTTTGAAGGCAGAGACTGTTTAATTTTTTTCTCTGCTCAGGACAACGCCTGCCCATTGATTGGGTTGACTGAATTTTCCCTGCTCTAATACCTTTTTAAAACAGACTACTCCACACATACTCCCACTCCTCTTTTTCTAAGCCCCTTTTCTCTGTCACAAATATGGGAAATCTGCAAAGCCTACCCCACCCATACCTATCTTCTTCTGAATTACTAGTATCTAAAGGGGAAGGGAAGAAGCATTTATATAGCATCTACTGAATGCCAGGCACTGTGGTAAATGCTTTACAAATATCTCATTTAATCCTCACAACAAGCCTGTGAGGCAGGAGCTATGCCCAGTGCTACTTAGCTGTCCCCATAGTAGTTTTTCTAAAAGTCTGTCCCCATATTTCTTGCTGGTGACTTCTTTACCCTCTCAGCTTCATAAGATCACAGAATCTGTGAGTCAGAAGGGATCTCATACTTGAAATTATTAAAAATTGTATCACTGGGGGCGGCTAGGTGGTGCAGTGAGTAGAGTGTCAGCCCTGGAGTCAGAAGGACCTGAGTTTGGATCTGGCCTCAGACACTTAATGCACACACAAACAAAAGCCTAGCTGTGTGACCTTGGGCAAGTTACCCAATTGCCTTCCAAAATACAAAAAAAAAATGTATCACTAACAGTTCAGCTTGAAGAAATATACATAGATAGAGGGTACAGGGATAAGGTGAATTTGAGGGAATGACATAAAAATTATGGGATGAAAAAGAGGAGTGTAAAGGGTGCAGAAGGAAGGGAGAGGTAGAATGGAGTAAATTATTTCACGTGAAGAGGCATGAAACGGAAGTGAAGAGGAAGATGGGAGGGTGGCTGATGAGCATCACTCAAACCTTACTCTCATCAGTATTAGCTAAAAGAGGGAATCATATACACAAACAATTGAATATAGAAATCTATCGTACGTGACAAGGAAGTAGGAGGAGAGGAGCTCTAGTAAAGGGAAATAAGGTTGGGGACTGACAAAGGAGGGCAGATCAGGGGAGGTAGTATACAGAAGTAAAACACTGGTGATGGGGGAAAGGGTGAATGAAGAAAGAAGATAGAAGAAAGAATAGGATGGAGGGAAATACACAGTCAGTAATCATAACTGTAATGTGAGTGGGATGAACTCTCCCATGAAATGGAAGCAGAGAGGAGCAAAAATCAGAATCCTACAATATATTGTTTAAAAGAAACACACTTGAAGCAGAGACACACACATAGTAAATTTAAGGGGCTAGAGCAGAATCTATTATGCCTGTGTTGCAGTTAAAAAAAAAAAAAAACAAAAAGCAAGGATAGCCATCCTGATATCAGACAAAGTAAAAGCAAAAATAGACCTAATTAAAAGAAATAAGGAAGGAGACTACATCTTACTAAGAGGCACCATAGACAATGAAATCATATCAATACTAAACACACACACACACACACACACACACACACACACACACACATATATATATATATATATATATATATACCAAATGATATAGCATCCAAATTCTTTTTATTTATTTTTTTAATAATAGTATTTATATATATTTAAAACATTTAATGTTACGACCTCAAATTTCAGATCGATTTCCTTCCTCCCTTGTTACCCATTCCCTCTTGGGAGATAAGTAATTCAGTATATGTTGTACATGTCTAGCTATGCAAAACATTATCATAGTAGATATATTGTACAAGGCTGCTTATAATTCCCTCCCACTCATCTCACCCCCCACCTGGTCCATTCCCTACATGATCCTGTCTCTCTTTTATAGTGGGTACTTCCAACCTCCCCTCACCCCAAGGATGCCCTCCCATCCATCATCCCTCCTCCCATCCCCCTTCCCCCTATCCTGCTGCAGGTTGAGATATCCCATTTAGTATGTATGTCATTTTCTCCCTGAACCAAATTCAATGTGAATGTGGTTTTGCCTTTTTAGCCTTCCTTATTCTCCCCCTCTTTTGCAACCACTTCCCCTTGCTTCTTCTGCATGGGATAGTTTACACTACCCTGTCTCTCCCCATCTCCTCTTGCCACTTTACTCTCTCACCTCATAATTTCATCCCTTGAGTATTCTCCCTTCCCAACAAATTCAACTTATGCCCTCTATCCATATATAACTGTAACCATATACACACACATTCACATATGTATTCATATGACCACACCCCCTTCTTCCATTATTTTCATAGTGAGAAAGATATCATCAGCCACAGTTATTGCTTTTCCATATAGGAATGTAAATAGTTCAACTTTGATAAGTTCCTTTTGATTTCTTTTCCCTGAATACCTTCTCAGGCATCTCTTCTTTCTTGTGTCTGGATGTCAAATTTTCTATTCAATTCTGGTTTTTTCCTCAAGAATGCTTGAAAGTCCTCTATTCCACTGAATGACCATATTTTCCCCTGAAACAAAATACTCAGTTTTGCTGGGTAGGTGACCCTTGGGTTCATTCCCAGTTCTTTTGCCCTCTGGAATATCATATTCCATGCCCTTCTATCCCTCAGTGTAGAAGCTGCCAGGTCCTTGGCTATTCTGATTGTGTTTCCACAATATTGAAATTGTTTCTTCCTGGCTGCTTGTAGTATTTTCTCCTTGATCTGGGGATTCTGGAACCTGGCTATAATATTCCTGGGAGTTTTCTTTTTGGGATCTTTTTCAGGAGGTGATCGGTGGATTCTTTCAACCTCTATTTTGCCCTCTGGATCTAAAACATCAGGGCAGTTTTCCTTGAGAATTTCTTGAAGGGTGATTTCTAGGTTCTTTCTTTGATCATGGCTTTCAGGTAGTCCAATAATTTTTAAATTGTCTCTCCTGGATCTATTTTCCAGGTCAGTGGTTTTTCCCATGAGATATTTCACATTGCCTTCTAATCTTTCATTTGTTTGGATCTGCTTAACAGCATCTTGATTTCTCATAAAGTCATTAGCTTCCATTTGCTCCAGTCTAACTCTGAAGGAATGAATCTCCTCAGTGAACTTTTGAGATTCTTTTTCCATCTGGCAAATTCGACTTTTTAAGGCATTCTTCTCCTCATTGCCCTTTTGGGCCTCCTTTGCCATTTGAGTTAGTCTATTTTTTAAGGTGTTGTTTTCCTCAGTCAGGCTGTTGACCCTCATTTCATACTTTTCCTGCATCCTTCTCATTTCTCTTTCCAATTTTTCCTCCACTTCTCTTATTTGATTTTTAAAGTCCTTCTTAAGGTCCTCTATGGCCTGCAACCCGCTCATGTTTTCCCTGGGGCTTTTGGAGCAGGACTTCTGACCTCACAGTCCTTTTCCCGCTCTATGCCCCAAAATAGGAGTCTAGGGTTGCATTTTTCTGTTTCCTTTGCCTTGGCATGTTGCCACTTAATTACTTGACTTTTGGGCTTGTTGCCACACTATGGATTTAAGGCCAGCTAGAGGAATTTTTGTCCCGAACGTGTGGGGGGCAACTTCCGTTTCTGGCAAGCTGTAAACCCACCCACTACTTCCACCCTAGATCACAATCCAGATCCAGGGAGGTTAAAGCAAGAGCGATTACCCCCCAAGACTGATCGCTGGATCTCCCTACAAATTTGCAGGCTGGGTGCGGGAGCTGCCTCTGAAAACTACAAAATGGAGTTTGTCCTCAGTGGCTTCTAGCCCCCAGGGGAGGGAGCTGACGCATTCCCTAATACCAGTCCCAAAGTCCATAGGACACTAACCTCTTACTTTGTCCCAGGCAAGTCTATGTTGATAATTCTGGAGTCACCACAGCTCCTGGTGTTCTGGGGTTCCTCCAGCTGGCTGCTGGCCCTGCTGCCCTGGGGCTAAAACCTTGGCTCACGCGGACCTGGGCTCCGCTCGGCTCGGCTCCTGCGCTTTGCGTGCTGCACGCTGCCAGGTCCCAGACCACTGCGCTGGTCCTTCCTGCAGGGCTGCTGGGCTGTCCTCAGCGGGAGTTTAGCTTCTCTGTGTCGTTCTGTGGGTGCTGGGGCTCCAGAAGTTGTTCAGAGTCCCCTTTTACATCGTTTGGGGGGAATCTGGGGGCAGAGTGGCTTGGATGAGCTGTTTCTATTCCGCCATCTTCTAGCATCCAAATTCTTTTTTTTTTTTTTAAACAAATAATTTATTAACTTCTGATTTACATCATTCATTTCCGCCAGATTTTGAGTTACAATCATTTTCCCCCCATTATTCCCCTACCCAACCTCCCAGAATAGCAGTCCCACAAGATATCGCTTCCTCCAATCTGCTCTCTCCCATACCTTCTCCCATACCCCCATCGACTTTTCCATTAGAGGAAGATGAATCTTTGTGTCCCAATGCCTGCACATCTTATCTCCCTATTACAAGCAAAAGAGTATTAATAATAGTATTATATATATATATATTTGAAACATTTAATGTTACGACCTCGAATTTCAGATCCATTTCCTCCCTCCTTGTCACCCATTCCCTCTTGGGAGATAAGTAATTCAGTATATGTTGTACATGTCTAGCTATGCAAAACATTGTCATAGTAGATATATTGGACTAAGCTCAAAATTCCCTCCCACTCATCCCACCCCCCACTGGTCCATTCCCTACATGATCCTGTCCCTCTTCTATAGTGGGTACTTCCAACCTCCCCTCCCCCCAAGGATGCCCTCCCATCCATCATCCCTCCTCTCATCCCCCTTCCCCCTATCCTGCTGCAGGTTGAGATATCCCATTTAGTATGTATGTCATTTTCTCCCTGAACCAAATTCAATGAGAATGTGGTTTTGCCTTTTTAGCCTTCCTATTCTCCCCCTCCCTTGCAACCACTTCCCCCCTCTACATGAGATAGTTTACCTACCCTGTCTCTCCCCATCTCCTCTTGCCACTTTCCTCTCTCACCTCATAATTTCATCCCTTGAGTATTCTCCCTCCCCAACAAATTCAACCTATGCCCTCTATCCATATATAACTGTAACCATATACACACACATTCACATATGTATTCATATGACCCCCACCTTCCATTATTTTCACTAATTAGAAAGAATATCATCAGTCACAGATATTGCTTTTCCATATAGGAATGTAAATAGTTCAACTTTGATACAGTTCCTTTGATTTCTTTTCCCTGATTACCTTCTCAGGCATCTCTTACTTCTTGCGTCTGGATGTCAAATTTTCTATTCAACTCTGGTTTTTCCTCAAGAATGCTTGAAAGTCCACTCTATTCCACTGAATGACCATATTTTCCCCTGAAACAAAATACTCAGTTTGCTGGGTAGGTGACCCTTGGGTTCATTCACAGTTCTTTTGCCCTCTGGAATATCATATTCCATGCCTTCGATCCTCAGTGTAGAAGCTGCCAGGTCTGGGCTATTCTGATTCTGTTTCCACAATATTGAAATTGTTTATCTAGCCGCTTGTAGTATTTTCTCCTTGATCTGGGAATTCTGGAACCTGGCTATAATATTCCTGGGAGTTTTCTTTTTGGGATCTTTTTCAGGAGGTGATCACTGGATCCTCAACCTCTATTTTGCCCTCAAATCCAAAACATCAGGGCAATTTTCCTTGAGAATTTCTTGAAGGGTGATTTCTGGTTCTTTCCTTGATCATGGCTTTCAGGTAGTCCAATAATTTTTAAATTATCTCTCCTGGATCTATTCTCCAGGTCAGTGGTTTTTCCAATGAAATATCTCACATGCCTTCTAATCTTTC